>JAMKOQ010000493.1:0-21111 GCA_026770425.1 Boechera divaricarpa
AACAAAACTCATTCAAGCTATGCCCTAGACATCAAACATCACAACCAGTTAAGTCCACTCCCGTGATAAGTAACCTCAAGCTAGACCAGTTCCAGATCCAATCCCTTGGCGAAATCTACCCTAGCAGGCATTAAGATTCAGTTCAATATTGTCAATAAACACCCTAGACAACTAATCCCTTAGGCTAGGCATGCAAATCTCTAACATCAGTTCAGTTAAGCATTTTATTAAACACCTTCTGGGCGGAAAAACACCTAAGTTCTAATCTCAATTGATCAGAGAGAAATTAGCATTAAGAACACTGATTTAGAAGGAAAATTAAATAATCTACTCTTAAACCACCTAAAAGACTAAGATTCCACACCTAATCTATCCCATCCTCAAGAACCCTAATGACTACTCAGAACTCATAAAGAAAATTAAGAACATAAACCCAAAAATCATAAAAACTTGCATAGATGATAGAAATAAATAGAAAAATGATAGAACAGAAGAAATCAACTCAAAATAACAAGTAGAAATCAAATTACAAAATCTGGAAATCAAGAACAATGAAGAACAGAAGGAAAACTCGAAAATTAGGGCTAAAAGCTGATATGCTTGCATTTTGCATCGTTTTAGCTTGCATAATTCATACAATTAGACATGTTATTTAACTTGTTCTTGACATTTATTTCTAGTTTTGCATACTTAGGGTGTTTTGCATTAGGTTCGCACGCATCTTGCATATTTGGCTTGTTACAGGTACTTTCAGGCGATTCTGGAGAAGTTAGACTCGAAGCTGTCTAGGACACCAGACTCGAGTACCCATGCTCAAGACGAGGAGTCGAGCTTAGGCAGGAGATGGTGCAGAAGCAGGCTCGAGCACCTATGCTCGAGCTGAGGGGTCGAGCTGAGGCGAAAGGTGGCATCTTGGAGATTTTGGCCGAGCTCGAGCACACCTGCTCGAGCTCCATGATCGAGCCCAACATAAAAGAAGAGTCTTAGAATTTTCAAGTCTGACTCGAGCCCATACGATCGAGTAGGAGGGTCGAGCTCAACACATAAAAATGCAATCTTGATTTCACCGGCTCGAGCACATCACTCGACCAAGACATGGGATATATTAGGTGTGGAATCTCAGTCTCCTAGGTGGTTTAAGAGTAGATTGTTTAATTTCCCTTCTAAATCAGTGTTCTTAATGCTAATTTCTCTCTGATCAATTGAGATTAGAACATAGGTGTTTTTCCGCCCAGAAGGTGTTTGATAAAATGCTTGACTGAACTGATGTTAGAGATTTGCATACCTAGCCTAAGGGATTAGTTGTCTAGGGTGTTTATTGACAATATTGAACTGAATCTTAATGCCTGCTAGGGTAGATTTCGCCAAGGGATTGGGTCTGGAACTAGTCTAGCTTGAGGTTACTTATCACGAGAGTGGACTTAACTGGTTGTGATGTTTGATGTCTAGGGAATAACTTGACTGAGTTTTGTTAGACCACCTGGGTAGGCTAAGAGGACACACTGAGTCGATTATCCCATCCTTAGGAACTTGTCTTGCATTGATTGAATTCTCTGTTAGTCCTATACACCGTTTCTAATATTGCTCTGTTTCTGCTAGTCCTAGATAGTATCTATTTTAGCTTCTATTTTCAGTTTTGTCTAGGGTGTTAGAGTCCTATACATTATTTGCTTAGCTTGACTTGAATTTCTTGATCGCATCCTTTTTGGTTAATATCTCGCCCTTATGGATTGACACCTTACTATACTGCAACGAAACTTTAGTCTAGTAAGGAATTGACTTATATCAATTTGGCGCTGTTGCCATTTGGGTGTTGTTTGTTACAATTAGGATTTCAAAACGTTCAAGATTAAGTTCTTTTTTATCTCTTTGGTTATTCACTTCTCTGTCTTTTGCATTTTCAGGTACAGTCTAGGACTCGACCACCCCAGCTCAAGCAGTTGATATGTTTGCATTTTGCATCGTTTTAGCTTGCATAATTCATACATTTAGACGTGTTATTCACCCTGTTCTTGTCATTTACTCCTAGTTTTGCATACTTAGAATGTTTTGCATTACGTTTGTATACATCCTGCATATTTGGCTTGTTATAGGTACTTTCAAGTGATTTTGGAGAAGTTAGGCCCGAAGCTGTCTGGGACATGCTACTCGACCTGGATGCTCAGCTCGAGTCCATGCAGGAAACAGAGCAGACGTGATCGAGTCCATGCAGGAAACAGAGCAGACGTGATCGAGTCCATGCAGGAAATGGAGCAGAAACTCAGCTCGAGCACCCATGCTCGAGCTGCATGATCAAGCTGAGAAAAAAAGGTGGTGTCTTGAAGATTCTTGGCCGAGTCCAAGCACCCATGCTCGAGCCCCATGATCGAGCCCAACATAAAAGAGGAGTCTTGGAATTTTTGAGTCCAGCTCGAGCCCGTGAAACCAAGTCATCTGCTCGAGCTCATCACAGAAAAATGCAATCTTGATTTCACCTGCTTGAGCATACCACTCGACCAAACACAGAAAAATGCAGTCTTGATTTCACCTGCTTGAGCACACCACTCGACCATGTTTTGATCGAGCTGCACCTTATCCTGCACGTTTTTACCTTTTAACCCATGACGTTTTAAGGTTTTTAAGACTTAGTATAAAATACCTAATAGGGGATTAAGGCCAGGACGTTTTTAGCTCTAATATTTCGAGTTTTTCCTTGTGTTCTTCATTGTTCTTAATTTCCAGAACTTGTGATTTGATTTCTACTTGTTATTTTGAGTTGATTTCTTTTGCTCTATCATTATCTCTATCTATTTCTGTCATCCATGCAAGTTTTTATGATTTCTGGGTTTGTGTTCTTGATGTTCTTCATGAGTTCTGAGTAGTTATTAGGGTTCTTGAGGATGGGATAGATTAGGTGTGAAATCTTAGTCTTTTAAGTGGTTTAAGAGTAGATTGTTTGATTTCCCTTCTAAATCATTGTCCTTAATGCTAGTTTCTTTCTAATCAATTGAGATTAGAGCTTAGGTGTTTTTCCACCCAGAAGGTGTTTGATAAAATGCTTGACTGAACTGATGTTAGAGATTTGCATGCCTAGCCTAAGGGATTAGTTGTCTAGGGTGTTTATTGATAATATTGAACTGGATCTTACTCCCTACTAGGGTAGATTTCGCTAAGGGATTGGGTCTGGAACTGGTCTAGCTTTAGGTTACTTATCACGGGAGTGGACTTAACTGGTTGTGATGTTTGATGTCTAGGGAATAGCTTGAATGAGTTTTGTTAAACCACTTGAGTAGGCTAAGAGGACACACTGAATCGATTACCCCATCCTGAGGAACTTCTCTTGCATTGTTTGATCTTCCTGTCAGTCCTATACGTTCTTCCTGATATTGCTTTGCTTCTGTTAGTTTCTGCTAGTGCTAGATAGTATCTGTTTTAGCTTCCATTTTCGGTTTCTGTCTAGGTTACTAGAGTCCCTTACACTTTTTGCTTGGCTTGACTTGAACTGCTTGATCGCATCCTTTTTGGTTAATATCTTCACCCTTATGGATTGACACCTTACTATACTACAACGAAACCTTGGTCTAGTAAGAAATTGACCTATACCAATTTGGCGCCGTTGCCGTTTGGGTGTTGTTTGTTACAATTAGGATTTCAAAACATTCTAGATCAAGTTCTTTTACATTTCTTTGGTTATTAACTTGACTGTCTTTGCATTTTCAGGTACACCTCCACCTGCATGCAAACCAGATCAAGAGGAAGTCAGAACCTCCTCCGCCCCATCGATAATATTGACAGGCTCCCCCAACAGTTGCGAGCGCAGCGAGAAAACATCCAAGACGCCAGTCAGAATCTGGTCGGCATGGAAGACCAACCACAAGTCCAAGACCCTCCTATGAGGAGGCCCCGTTTGATAGGAGTAGGGGACGCCCCTAATACTCATACCAACAGACAAGGGATTGTTCCCCCCACGGTCCAAAACAACAATTTTGAGATCAAGAGCAGCTTGATCGCCATGGTGCAAAACAACAAATTCCATGGATTACCTATGGAGGACCCTCTCGATCATCTCGACGAATTTGATAGGCTCTGCAGCCTTACCAAGATCAATGGGGTCAGTGAAGACGGTTTCAAACTTAGGCTATTTCCCTTCTCTCTTGGTGACAGAGCCCATCACTGGGAAAAGACTCTACCCCATGGATCCATCACTTCATGGGATGACTGTAAGAAAGCCTTTCTTGCCAAATTCTTCTCCAATGCCAGGACAGCACGTTTGCGGAATGAAATTTCTGGATTCACTCAGAAAGACGGTGAAAGTTTCAGCGAATGCTGGGATCGCTTCAAGGGCTACACCACTCAATGCCCTCACCACGGTTTCAGTAAAGAGTCCCTCCTTAGCACTCTCTACAGAGGCATTCTCCCGAAAGTCCGAATGCTTCTCGATACCGCCAGTAGTGGTAATTTCCTCAACCAAGACGTTGATGCTGGCTGGGCACTTGTAGAGAACCTAGCACAATCTGATAGTAATTACACTGCTGAGTATGATAGGAGTGTCCGACCAAGTGTTGCTACAGATGATCAAACTAGGGCCATCAAGGCCTTGACTGCTAAGTTGGATCAACTAGTACAGCAGAAGAAACAAGTCCACTCTGCTTCTGAGGATACAGTGTTCCAAGTTCAAGATGGGGAGGATGATGATCTAGAGGAGGTCAGTTATGTGCAGAATCAGGGTCAGTACAACAAAGGTTTTATCAACTACAAGAACAACCCGAATCTGTCTTACAGAAGTACCAATGTTGCTAACCCTCAAGATCAGGTCTACCCACCTCAGCAAATACCCCCATCCAAGCCTTTTGTTCCCTACAATCAGCAACAGAACTTTGCCCCTAGACAGCATTTTCAGAGTCATCACCAACAACAAGGAGCCTCGTGTCCACCACCAGGTTTTCAGTCTCACCACGCTCAGTCTTCTACTATTCCAGATCTTGCTGCAGCAAATCTTACAGGGTCAAGCAGCTGGTGCACTTGAAACAGCCAAGAAGTTTGGTGAAATTAAAACCCAGATGGACTACACTTACAATGATCTTAACAGCAAGATTGAGTCCCTGCAATCCAAGTTTCGATCTATAGGAGGCAAGACAGCTTCTTCCTCTACCTCTTCCCAACTCCTAGGAAAAGCAGTCCAAAACCCTAAGGACTACGCTCACATCAATGCCATCACTTTGCGGAGTGGAAAAGAGTTACCTGAGAGGGAGGGACCCCCTACAATCACTGGGGACAGTGAAGATCAAGATGGGGAGGAATTGGTTTCTAAAAACGACCAATACAAGAATTTTACGCCTGCTGGAGCACCTCAACTCGACCAGCATACTCGAGCTGAGACCCCTTGCACGTCCAGCTCGAGACTACAGCTAGACCAGAGTGGTCAAGACAGTCTACCTCATGCACCTAAAACTGTGATTTTAGAGGAAAAGAAAGCACCTTATGTCCCTCCTCCTTACAAGCCCAAATTACCTTTCCCGAAGAGGTTTAAGAAAGACTTAATGGAGAAACATAAACAAATCTTTGATAAGCATATCAAGGAAGCTGAGATCAGGTTCCCTCTCATTGATGCCTTCTCCATGGTACCTGCTTATCAGAAGTTTTTGAAGGATGCAGTAGCTGAGAAAGACAAGACGGTTCAGGGTATGGTTGTCCTATCAGAGGAGTGCAGCGCCATCATTCAGAAAAGAGTCATCAAGGAGAAGTTAGACAACCCAGGTTCTTTCACTCTACTGTGCTCTCTCGGTCCATTGGTTTTCAAGAAGTCTCTCTGTGATCTTGGAGCATCTATCAATCTTATGCCACTCTCAGTTGCAAGGAAGCTAGGGTTCAGTAACTATAAGTCCTGCAACATCTCTCTGGTGCTTGCAGACAGATCTATTAGGACACCTCACGGTATGCTACAAGATCTTCCTCTGATGGTTGGTTCAGTGGAGATACCTACAGATTTTATAGTTCTTTAGATGGATGAGGAACCAAGAGATCCTTTGATTCTGGGAAGACCTTTCCTTGCTACAGCTGGTGCAGTTATTGATGTCAGAAAAGGAAAGATCGATCTCAACCTCGGGAGTGACTTCAAGATGACATTTGATGTCAAGGACACTATGAGGAAGCCGGAAATAGAAGGACAAGTCTTCTATGTTGAGATAATGGACAAGCTTGCTGATGAACTTCTGGAGGAGCTTAATCAAGAGGATCACCTTCAGACTGCCTTGACCAAGAGTAGTGAAAATGGGTATCTACATGCTGAGACTTTGAGGTATGAGATGATTTTAAACTCATACAAGGTCCTGGAAAAGTCAGAAAGAATTGAGGAGCTGATAGGGGTCAACACAGAAATTCAAGCCATCCAGGACACTGAGCTCGACCATACAGCTCGAGCCAAGCTATCCAAGACGTCGGACTCGATCCTGCAGGTCGAGTCTACCATCGAGCCAGCCTCCTCCGCAACAGACGATTGGTTAGAACTCCGAGCACCTAAGGTAGATCTCAAACCTCTTCTTTCTGGACTAAGGTACGCCTTTCTTGGACCAAATTCCACTTATCCAATCATAGTAAATGACATGCTTAGTGATGATGAGTTGCATTTGCTGTTGATTGAGTTGAGAAAATTTAGAAAGGCTATAGGATATTCTCCGGATGACATTAAGGGAATTTCACCTAGCTTGTGCACTCACAGAATTCACTTGGAAAATGAATCATATGCTAGCATTGAACCTCAGAGAAGATTAAACCCAAATCTAAAAGAAGTTGTTAAAAAGGAAATTCTTAAGTTGCTAGGGGCTGGAATTATATATCCTATATCAGATAGTACTTGGATTTCTCCTGTGCATTGTGTGCCTAAAAAGGGGGGTATGACTGTGATTAAAAATGATAAGGATGAATTGATACCTACTAGGACTGTAACAGGACATAGGATGTGTATTGACTATAGGGAATTGAATGCTGCCTCTAGGAAAGATCATTTCCCCTTGCCATTCATTGACCAGATGCTAGAAAGGTTAGCTAACCATCCTTATTACTGTTTTCTAGATGGGTATAGTGCGTTCTTTCATATTCTAATTCATCCTAATGATCAAGAAAAGACCACATTTACTTGCTCTTATGGAACTTTTGCATATAGAAGGATGCCTTTTGGTCTTTGCAATGCGCCTGCTACTTTTCAGAGATACATGACTTCTATATTCTCGGATTTAATAGAGGAGACTGTTGAGGTATTCATGGATGATTTTTCCGTGTATGGCTCTTCTTTCTCCTCCTGCCTTTTGAACCTTTGCAGGGTACTTACTCGGTGTGAAGAGACAAATCTGGTGCTCAATTGGGAGAAATGCCACTTCATGGTTAGAGAAGGGATTGTCTTGGGGCACAAAATTTCTGAGAAAGGTATAGAAGTGGATAAAGTCAAGGTGGACGTGATGATGCAGCTGTAGCCACCCAAGAATGTCAGGGATATCAGAAGCTTCTTGGGAAATGCTGGGTTTTACAGAAGGTTCATCAAGGATTTCTCAAGGATAGCCAGACCACTGACAAGGCTGTTGTGCAAGGAGCAAGAGTTCATGTTTGGTACAGAATGTTTGAAGGCTTTCCAGCTCATTAAGGAAGCCTTGGTCACTGCTCCGATAGTCCAAGCACCAAACTGGGACCATCCATTTGAGATCATGTGTGACGCATCGGACTATGCTGTAGGAGCTGTACTGGGCCAAAGGATTGAGAAGAAGCTGCATGTGATCTACTATGCAAGCAGGACGCTTGATGATGCTCAAGGGAGATATGCTACAACAAAAAAGGAGTTGGTGGCTGTAGTCTTCGCTTTTGATAAATTCAGAAGCTATCTGGTTGGGTCTAAGGTGATAGTCTACACTGATCATGCAGCACTAAGGCATATCTATGCTAAGAAGGATACTAAGCCAAGACTGCTCAGATGGATACTCCTTCTTCAAGAGTTCGACATGGAAATTGTTGATAAGAAGGGTATAGAGAATGGTGTGGCTGATCACTTGTCAAGGATGAGGATAGACGATCCAGCACCTGTTGATGACACCATGCCTGACGAGAGACTCCTAGATGTTGTTTCTGTGATAGGAGTGAAGGACATACCTTGGTATTCTGATCTTGCTAATTTCCTTGCATGTGGTGAGTTACCTGATGATCTTGACGCCTACAGAAAAAAGAAGTTTCTGAGAGATGTCAAACACTACTACTGGGATGAACCTTTCCTGTACAAAACAGGTGCCGATGGTCTATTCAGAAGGTGTATAGCACAAGACGAGGTTCAGGGTGTGCTAGAGCACTGTCATGGTTCTGCCTATGGAAGGCACTTTGCTACATTCAAGACTGTTCAGAAGGTTCAGCAAGCGGGTCTATGGTGGCCTACAATGTTCAGAGATGCTCAAGCCTTCATCACTAAGTGTGATCCTTGCCAGAGAATGGGCAACATCAGCAGAAGGAATGAGATGCCACAGAACCCGATTTTGGAAGTGGAGGTGTTTGATGTTTGGGGGATTGATTTCATGGGTCCTTTCAACCCACCCTCTTCTGGGAACAACTACATCTTAGTAGCTGTTGATTATGTCTCAAAGTGGGTTGACGCCATAGTTTGCCCTAGCAATGATGCAAAGGTAGTTCTGAAGATGTTCAAGACCATCATTTTTCCCAGATTTGGTGTGCCAAGAGTTGTTATCAGTGATGGGGGATCTCACTTCATCAATAAGCTCTTTGAGAATCTTCTAAAGAAGCATGGGGTCAAGGACAAGGTGGCTACACCATATCACCCCCAGACTAGTGGTCAAGTAGAGGTGTCCAACAAGCAGATCAAAGCCATCCTGGCTAGAGTAGTGGGCGTTTCAAGAAGAGACTGGTCTGCTAAGCTGGATGAGATCCTCTGGGCGTACAGGACCGCATTCAAGACTCCTATAGGACGAACGCCATTCCAGCTCCTTTACGGCAAGGCTTGTCACCTACCCGTTGAGGTTGAGTATAAGGCGTTATGGGCAACAAAGCTTCTGAACTTGGATATCAAGTCTGCCCAGGAAAAGAGAGTATTGGACCTGCATGAGCTAGAGGAGATCAGGCTGGATGCTTATGAGAGTTCTAAGATCTACAAAGAAAGGACCAAAGCCTTCCATGACAAGAGGATCTTGCACAAGGAGTTCAAGGCTGGTGATCAAGTCCTCCTTTTCAATTCCCAACTCAAGCTGTTTCCGGGAAAGCTCAAGTCTAGATGGTCCGGACCGTTTTCTGTCAAGGAAGTTTCACCCTACGGAGTAATCACCTTATTTGGAAAGGGAAGAAACGAATTCACAGTTAATGGACAGAGGCTCAAGCCCTATCTAGCTGATACCATCATTCCAGAAGGAACTTCGATTCCTCTGGATGAGCCTTCCACTGCCTGAACAAAACAGGAAGTCAAGCTTAGTGACTTTAAACAAGCTCACTTGGGAGGAAGTCCCATGTCTATCTCTGTACATATTTCCTTGTTTTAGTTTTTTTTTAAAACGTCAAATAAGTGTGCTAAGCTATTATGATTTTGTCTTGATTGTGTGATTTCAGGAAAGTATGATAAGGAAGCAAAAACACACGGGGATGGCCTAACTCGAAGCACCAAACTCTGAGCCTTAGGAGGGAATTTTCAAATTTCAAAATTCTGACATATGGACCCAAGACGAGCCCACTTGGCCGAGTCAGAGCCCACATGCTCGAGTGCAGAGGCGTCAGGGTCGAGTCAGAGCCAACTTGGCCGAGTCAGAGCCCACATGCTCGAGTGCAGAGGCGTCAGGACGAAAACACGCCTTCAACACGCCTTCAACACGCCTTCCACACGCTTTCACACTCGAGCCCACACGCTAGAATCCAGAGGGTGTCAGCTCGAGTCACACATTTTCAACACGCTCCCCTTGTCCTTCTTGTCCCCTCCCACTCGGCTATAAATGATAAACTCGATTCCACTCTCTCTTCACACCACAAACACTCTCACTTCTCTCTCTTCTATTTTCCAGAATTCTCTCTAATTGTTCTCGCTGTTCTTGAGGCTAATCTCACGTTCTTGAGCTCTTCCTCTTTCCTTGATCGATTCTCAAGTATGGATCCTTGCCAAGCCCGTCGTAGGTCAGCGGAAGCACTCGCTCGAAACTTCCAGATGTGGAGAGAGAGCCTTCCTCCAGCCGACGAACAAGAACAAGCCGAAGAACAAGAACAAGTTGCAGAAACCATGGAGTATGAAGCGACGCCGGACTCGACCATATATGCCCGAGCCCAAGGATGAAGTCAAAAGGGCCGGAAGTCTCTCTTGAGCACCCACACTCGAGCCAGCGGGTCAAGACAAGCCACTTCGGTGTCGAACAAGAAGCTTCCCCGTGTCAAACGTGAAGGAAAAGAACAAATGGAGGCTAACATGCATCAAGGTGGTGAAGCAACAGAAGAAGATGAGCCTAAGGTGACAAGGCAACCCCGAAGGAAGAACACCAAACCCTCTACAACCAAGTACCTAGAGGTTCTCCTTGATCGTAGTTTTGAAGGGACAAGGTACCCGCATAGAGAAACGATGCAAGCACTCGGGATTGCTAGAGATATAGAGTACTTCTTTGAGGCAGGAGGTATAAGATCATTCATGAACAAACCGCTGGAAGCCTACAAAGAGGAGACATGCCACTTCCTCTCATCTCTCACGGTTCACTTCTATGATGAGGAGCCCGACGTTGAACCCGATGATGGTCCTGGTTTCATAACCTTCACGTGCAGAGGACGATCCTACGCTCTTACCATCGCGCAAATCTGTACCCTATATGGTTTTTCTGGGGGAGATGAACTAGTCCAAGACTTTGATCACGAGGAGCTTCAGCAACTATGGTTAACCATTGGGGACAACACTAAACCTTACACCTCTTCCAGAAGCAAGAGCTCTAGCATCCGAAGCCCTGTTCTGAGATACCTCCACAAAACCATAGCAAGCACTATGTTTGCAAGAAAGGTGACTGGGACAGTGAATGAAAGTGAGTTGAAGATGCTAGACTTGTGCTTACTACCGCTTCTGGGGTGTACAAGAGACGGACGGAAGATGCGGGGTGATAGGGCAGATGCAAACCTCGCTCTTGTTCTACTGGAACAATTCCTCAACTACAAAGAATGGGCAATCAAGATGGACAAGATGGAATCTGCACGTGATCTCTGCATTGGGGGCATCGTTACTCCGATCCTTGTTGCCTGCGATGTGGAGCTGCTTTCAGAACCTTGTCCATCAAAATGGATAGATATCGACTTCTTGAGAAGGTGCAGATTCCTGGACCATACAACGCCTCCAGATGAGTATATTTACAAGTTCATGCATCCACCCGTTGGGGAAGCCAAGCTGCCCCTGCCTTGCACGGACTTGACTAAGGTACGACTAGGCCAAAACATCGATTTCAACCCTCCTGTTGATAGACTCTACAATCCAGATGAGGAGATCATGCAACAAGAAATCGGTTTAGACGATCATGATGCTGTTCTAGAGGAGGATGATGCAACGGGAAGGTACTCGTTTGAGGAGTACAAACTCAAGCCCACACACAGTCCAGCTCTTAAAGAAGCACACAAGCGGATTGGTCTCCTACAGAAGTGGAACAAATTCCAGGGCAAGACTGTTGCTGCACTTAAGGGTACCGTGAAAGATCTGAAAGATCAAATGAAGGAAGTCAAGGACCAGCTCAAGGACTTCACACTTAAGCTCATTGCCCCTTCACCTAAGAAAGCCGACTTACCAAGGAGAACTCTGGTCGGGAGCGGTTCGTTTCGGGAGGAACCAAGACCTCATGCACCTGAAATAGAACCACCAAGAGCATCCTCCTTCGAGCCAAGGCAGCCAAGGCAGCCAAGACAACTTCAACAACTTGCAAAGAAGAGACGCTCAGCAGGAGAAGCATCTGGCTCGAGCAGCCAGCTCGACCACGGACGTTGAGCCAGACGTTTCGGCTCGTCTCACTCCAGCTTTCAACTCGACCACTACCCGGTCGAGCCATCGTACTCGCCCTGAGGTACCTGTTTTGTCCATTCTTGTATATATTAGTTGCATCGTTTTCGTGTTTTTTGTTATTTCTTACTCTTTTTCCCCAAATTTTTATTACACAAGAGACTGTGTAATTTAAGTTTGGGGGAAGGGTTAAAGTTTGTATTGATGTGTTTTCTCTGTTCTTATTTTGATTTTGTGCATTTTTGAGTGTTCATTTCGTTCTTAAAATGTTTTCAAAAATGACTACAAAAACAGAGTGTTCATTTCGTTGTATTTACATTTTAGGATTGAGTCTAGATTGTTTCATATAGGGATGTTGCATATGCATAGGGGATGATGATGATTTAAACCTTGCAAACTTGCTAATTCAACTGTATGATTTCAATGCCCTCGTTTCTAATTGTCTAATGTCTTGTTATTGAGCTTGAAGTAAGACTGAACCATGCTCTGAATGCACAACTAGATTAAGTCTTAACTGAAGCATGCTGTGATTTTCTATCATGCCCCATCTATTTGAACCCGAATTTGACTTATAATTATCATGTCTATGCATTGAATCTGAACTCATGGACACCATATACATACTTGGATTCTCTTTAATATGTTATACCACTCTTTGCCAATCCAAGTAGCTGATTCTCATTGTTAGATCAGTTTTACCATGCCCTTAGCCTAGCCTTCTTTCAAACCATGCTATTACTTTAGTGAGTGTGTGAGGCCTATTTCCGAATGAGCTTGGTAGAAAGTGTTAGGTTTGAGCCAACAAGGATAGAATCTCATGTAGTTCTGGTTTGCAATTTTTGAATCAGATAGGACTAGGTGGGATCTTGATCATTGGATATTGGGGTTGGTTCTGTGGATAGAAAATAATGAGAAAAACTTGGAAAAGGTTAAAAGAAAAGGGTAAGAGTTCTTAGGAGGGGAATGATCTGAATGTTTAAATATCTAGTAAAGGATTAGGGGGTATGAAAGAAAAAAAAAAAAAAAAAAAAGGAAAAGAAAAGGCAGAATGCTCAAAAGTCCGAAAAACATAAAAACGCCTAAGCTAGTTAAGAAAAACCCCCATCCGCTAGATGTATATGTGCATAACCCCTCCTAGAACCAAAAACAAAAAGAAAAGATGAAAATGATCCAAGATATCAAAAGAGAAGCCTAAGGGGTGAAGGGTAGAATCAGGATGACTTTCTGGGTTTTAGACTAAAGGTTAAGAACGCTTGTGTCAGACTGGGTAGATGAGAGTTTATTCTTGTATGCATAGGTTTGTTTTTACCTTTAGCATTCTACTAAAGCTCATTCCTTTTCATTGAGAGACCCTTGTTCTGAAACGTCAAAACCATACTAAAGGGACCATTTTTGTCCCTTGACCTTACCCTAAGCCAAATGAATTCATTGGATATGCATAGCTTGATTCATGCTTTCTGTTTAAGTGAATGTTAAGGGGAATGATAGATTTGAATGCATGTCTAGGTTGAGATTTGATTTAACTTGTGCTGCGAAGAGTATGGCTAACGTTTTTAAGTAAAGCTCATAAACTTTGCATTCTAGAATTAGCAACTTGGACATTGAGATCATCTGTTGCAATCTGCAAGTTTTGGTTCTGAGTCCCCACTTTCACCCTCTTCTCCATTCTTATTCCTTTGTTTGCTTGAGGACAAGCAAAGACTAAATTTGGGGGAGTTGATATGTTTGCATTTTGCATCGTTTTAGCTTGCATAATTCATACGTTTAGACGTGTTATTCACCCTGTTCTTGTCATTTATTCCTTGTTTTGCATACTTAGAATGTTTTGCATTACTTTTGCATACATCCTGCATATTTGGCTTGTTACAGGTATTTTCAGGTGATTTTGGAGAAGTTAGGCCCGAAGCTGTCTGGGACATGCTACTCGACCTGGATGCTCAGCTCGAGTCCATGCAGGAAATAGAGCAGACGTGATCGAGTCCATGCAGGAAACAGAGCAGACGTGATCGAGTCCATGCAGGAAATGGAGCAGAAACTCAGCTCGAGCACCCATGCTCGAGCTGCATGATCAAGCTGAGAAAAAAAGGTGGCATCTTGAAGATTCTTGGCCGAGTCCAAGCACCCATGCTCGAGCCCCATGATCGAGCCCAACATAAAAGAGGAGTCTTGGAATTTTTGAGTCCAGCTCTGAAATAGCTAGTTTTTATCGTTTATGCTATCTATCAAATGCCTTAATGCATATTCATGTCATTGTAATACAGAAAGGTGTCAATCCATAAGGGTGAGATATTAACCAAAAAGGATGTGATCAAACAATTCAAGTCAAGCCAAGCAAACAATGTATGGGACTAGTGACCTAGACAGAAACTGGAAATAAGAGTTAAAATAAATACTATCTAGGACTAGCACGAACTAACAGAAACAGAGAAATAACAGAATGGCGTATAGGACTAACAGAGAATTCAATCAATGCAAGAAAAGTTCCTAAGGATGGGGTAATCGACTCAGTGTGTCCTCTTAGCCTACCCAGGTGGTCTAACAAAACTCAATCAAGCTATTCCCTAGACATCAAACATCACAACCAGTTAAGTCCACTCCCGTGATAAGTAACCTCAAACTAGACCAGTTCCAGACCCAATCTCTTGGCGAAATCTACCCTAGCATGCATTAAGATTCAGTTCAATATTGTCAATACACACCCTAGACAACTAATCTCTTAGGCTAGGTATGCAGATCTCTAACATCAGTTCAGTCAAGCATTTTATCAAACACCTTCTGGGTGGAAAAACACCTAAGTTCTAATCTCAATTGATCAGAGAGAAATTAGCATTAAGAACACTAATTTAGAAGGGAAATCAAACAATAAACACTTAAATCACCTAAGAGACTAAGATTTCACACCTAATCTAACCCATCCTCAAGAACCCTAATGACTACTCAGAACACATGAAGAACAACATAATCACAAACCCAGAAAATGAAATAACTTGCATAAGTAGAGAGATAGAGAAGAGAAAAGGTAGGATAGAAAGATTCAAACTCAAATACTTAGTAAAATCCAAGGCTACAACATCCAGGAAGCAAGAACAGATGAAGAACAAAGATAGAACTAGAAAATTAGGGCTAAAAACACCATGTCCTGGTCTTAATCCACATTGGGTATTTATACTAAATCTTCAAAACCCTAAAACGTCATGGGCAAAAATGGTAAAAACGTGCAAGATAAGGTCCAACTCGACCATATGGGTCGAGTGGTGTGCTCGAGCTGGATGAAATCAAGATTGCATTTTTATGTGTTGAGCTCGACCCTCCTACTCGACCGCATGGGCTCGATCATGGAGCTCGAGCAGGTGTGCTCGAGCTCGGCCAGAAATCTCCAAGATGCCACCTTTCGTCCCAGCTCGATCCCTTAGCTCGAGCAAAGGTGTCCTAGACGACTTCTGCTCCATCTCCTGCCTTAGCTCGACTCCTCGTCTTGACCATACGTGCTCGAGTCAGATGTCCTAGACAGCTTCTGCTCCATCACGTCTGCTAGAGCATCCAGGTCGAGTCTGATGTCCTAGACAGCCTTCGAGTCTAACTTCTCCAAAATCTCCTCAAAGTACCTTTAACAAGCCAAATATGCAAGATGTATGCAAACCTAATGCAAAACGCTCTAAGTATGCAAAACTAGGAATAAATGACAAGAACAGGGTGAATAACACGTCTAGATGTATGAATTATGCAAGCTAAAACCATGCAAAATGCAAGCATATCAACTCCCCCAAACTTAGTCCTTGCTTGCCCTCAAGCAAACAAGAGAATAAGAATGGAGAAGAGGGTTGAAAAAAATAAAATGGGGACTCAGAACCAAAGCATGCTAATATAATAGATTATCTCAATGTCCAAGTTGCTAGTTCTAGAATGCACAGTATATGATCTTTACTTAACAACGTTAGCCATACTTTTCGTAGCACAAGTTCAATCAAATCTCAATCTGGACATGCATTCAAATCTATCATTCCCCTTAATCATTCATTTAAACAGAAACTATGAATCAAGCTATGCACATTCAATGAACTCATTTGGCTAAGGGTAAGGTCAAGAGACAAAGATGGTCCCTTCAGTATGGTTTTGTCATTTCAGAACAAGGATCTCTCAATGAAAAGGAATGAGCTTTAGTAGAATGCTAAAGGTAAGAGCCAACCTATGCATACAAGAATAGACTCCCATCTACCCAGTCCTACACAAGTGTTCTTAACCTTCAAGTCTAAACCCAGAAAGTCATCCTAATTCTACCCTTGACTGTTAGGCTTTTTTCTTTTGGTTTCTTGGACCAGTTTCATCTTTTCTTCATGTTTTTGTTCTAGGAGAGGTTATACAAATACTTCTAGCGAATTGGGGTTTTTCTCATGGTTTTTCATGACGAGCTTGGGCATTTTTCATGTTTTTAAGACTTTAAGCTTTTTGCCCTTTCTATTCTTATACTCAGCACCCCCTAATCCTTTACTAGATACTTAGACATTCAAATCATTCCCCTCCTAAGAACTTTTATCCTTTTTTTTCAATCTTTTCCAAGTTTTTCATTCTTTTCTATCCACAGAACCAACCCCAATACCCAATGATCAAGATCCCACCTAATTCCTATCTGATTCGAAAATTGCAAACCAGAACTACATGAGAATCTATCCTTGTCGGCTCAAACCTAACACTTTCTACCAAGCTCATTCAGAAATAGGTCTCACACACTCAAGAAAATAACATCATGGCTTGAAAGAAGGCTAGGCTAAAGGCATGGTAAAACTGTTCCTATGATGAGAACAGCTACTTGGATCAGCAAAGAGTGGTATAAACAGATGAAAGAAAATCCAAGTATGTATATGGTATCCATGAGTTCAGATGCAGTGCATAGGCATGATAATTATGAGTCAAAATTCAGGTTCAAATAGATAGGGAATGATATCAAATCACAGCATGCTTCAATTGAGAACTAATCTAGTTGTGCATTCAGAGTATGGTGCAGTCTTACTTCAATTTCATTAACAATGTATTGGACAACTAGAAACGAGGGCACTGAGACTATCATATTAAATCAGCAAGCTTGCAAGGTCATAATCATCATAATTCCCTATACATATGCAACAGCCCTATATGAAGACAATCTAGACTCAATCCTAAAATGTAGATACAACACTACATGAACACTATGTTTTTAAAGATTTTTCAAAAAAATTTCAAATTTTTTTTTTTTGGTTTTTCTATGCCATAGATGCAGACTCAAGGATGCACAAAATCAAAATAAGAACAAAGAAAACACATCAAACAAATCTTAACCTTTCCCCCAAACTTAAATCACACAGTCCCTTGTGTAATAAAAATTTGGAAAGAAAAATTAAGAATCAACAGAAAACATGAAAATGATGCAACTAATATATACAAGGATGGATGGAACAGGTACCTCAAGGCTTGGAGAAGAAGGAGGAGATCGAGTTCTCGTCTTGAGCATGGGTGCTCGAGTCTGATGTCCTAGACAGCTTAGCTCGATCACGTCTGCTAGTGCATCCAGGTCGAGTCTGATGTCCTAGACAGCCTTCGAGTCTAGGACAGATTAGTGCAGGTGTCTGGCTAGATTACATGGCTCGAGTTTGGGACTCGAGTCAAGCCATTCCAGTGCGTTTTTGCCTCCTTTTCATGATTCACCTCTCATACTTTCCTGAAATCACACAATCAAGACAAAATCAAACAGCTTAGCACACTTAAGCGAAGATTTAAAAGAAAACTAAAGCATTATATACAGGGATAGACATGGGACTTCCTCCCAAGTGAGCTTGTTTAAAGTCACTAAGCTTCACTTCACCGCCTTATGAGGTCTAGGGTGGTTCACGGAGAGGAACTGAGGTGTCCTCTGCAATGATCTGACCATGTATGAGTGGCTGGACCCCTTGCTCATTCATTGTACTCTCAGCTCTATCCTTTTGTACCAGAGATTTCTCTTTCTCTTCATAGTAGCCATCATCTTTGATAGTCATTGTGCCACATAGCTCATTAGGAGAAGCTTTTAGTGGGTAATAGGCCTTATCATCCACATTCATAAGAACTACCATTTGGTTCTTGAAGTCTATGTTTGCACCAGTAGTGTTGAGGAAGGGAGTTCCAAGGAGGAGTGGGAGCTTGTTGGCCTTCTTCATTTCCATAATAACGAAGTCCGTTGGGACTAGACAATCCCCAACTTTAAGTGGGTAATCTTCCAGAAGACCAAGTGGCTTTCGTGAATGAGCGTCTCCAAAAGTGATGGGCGATGGGTGATAAGTGAGGTGTCTTATCCCTAGATTTTCTAACATCTCACGGGACATGACATTCACACTTGAACCGGAGTCGCATAGAGCATCCTCAATTGCCAAATCTCCGAGAAGGCAGGTTATGGAGAACATACCAGGATTGCCAAGCTTGGGGAGAGACTTAGGCTCAATCTTTGTCGTGCTTGGTGAATCAATGCAATCGACACTACCCTTGTTTTCAACCATGGTTACGTCCTTATCCTTCTTGAATCTTTTTGGGAATGGAAGTTTAGGTTTGTAAGGAGGGGGAACAGAGGGTTGTTTTTTTTTCTCTGAAATCACAGTTTTAGGTGCAGGAGGTAGGCTGTCTTGACCCTTCTGGTCGAGCTGTGGGCTCGAGTTGGACGTCCTGGGGGTCTCAGCTCGAGTAGGTGGCTCGAGTTGGGGTGCTCCAGCAGGCGTAAAACTCTTGTCTTGGTCATTTTTGGAAACCAGATCCTCCCCATCTTGATCCTCACTGGCCGCAGTGATTGTAGGAGATCCTTCCCTCGCAGGTAACTTTCTTCCACTCCTCAAAGCGATTGTAGTTGTGTTAGCATCGGAACCATAAAGAAAAGCCTCAATTTGTCTAACATCCGCGTCATGATCAACAATAGGACTTGATCCATTGAAAAGATGGCATTGCAATATTCCTTGGGGTTCTTAATTGCTTTTCCTGGAAGTTGTCCAATAGGTGCTGTGGAGGAAGGAGATGTAGTGTTGCCCTCCAAATACTTAATCCTGGAGTTCAATGTCTCGATCTTGCTATTGAGAGCGTTGTAGTTGTAGTCCAACTGGGTTTTGAGATCACCATATTTCTTGGCTGTTTCAAGTGCTCCAGCTGTTTGACCCTGTAGGAGTTGCTGCAGCAAAGTGTTTGTCTGTTGATCAGGAGCGGTAGAAGACTGAGCGTGGTGAGACTGAAAACCCGGTGGTGGACCCATGACTCCTTGTTGCTGATAGTTGTTCGTGTAGTGCTGCTTAGGAACAAAACCTTGATTCTGGTTGTAGGTAGCAAAAGGTTTGGACTGAGGCGGTGGTTGCTGAGGTGGGTAGACTTGGTCTTGAGGGTTGGCAACATTGGGACCCCTGTATGACAGATTCGGGTTGTTCTTGTAGTTGATGAAACCTTTGTTGTACTGACCCTGATTCTACACATAGCTGATCTCCTCTAGACCATCATCCTCCCCATCTTGATCCTGAAAAACTGTATCATCAGAAGCAAAGTGAACCTGTTTCTTCTGCTGTAACAATTGATCCAACTTAGCAGTCAAGGCTTTGATGGCCCTAGTTTGATCCTCTGTAGCAATACTTGGCCGGACACTCCTATCATACTCAGCATTGTAGTTACCATCAGATTGTGCTAGGTTCTCCACAAGTGCCCAGCCAGCATCAACATCTTGGTTGAGGAAGTTACCGTTGCTGGCCGTATCTAGAAGCATGCGGACCTTCGGGAGAACGCCTCTGTAGAGAGTGCTAAGGAGTGACTCATTGCTGAAACCGTTGTGAGGGCATTGAGTAGTGTAGCCCTTGAAGCGTTCCCAGCATTCACAGAAACTTTCACCATCCTTCTGAGTGAATCCAGAAATTTCATTCCTTAAGCGAGCTGTCCTGGCATTGGAGAAGAACTTGGCCAGGAAAGCTTTCTTGCAGTCATCCCATGAAGTGATTGATCCATGGGGTAGAGTCTTTTCCCAGTGATGGGCTCTGTCACCAAGAGAGAAGGGAAAGAGCCTTAGCTTGAAACCATCTTCACTGACCCCATTGATCTTGGTAAGGCTGCAGAGCCTATCAAACTCATCTAGATGATCAAGAGGGTCCTCCATAGGTAGGCCATGAAACTTGTTGTTTTGCACCATGGCGATCAAGCTGCTCTTGATCTCGAAATTGTTGTTCTGGACCGAGGGAGGGACAATCCCTTGTCTGTTGGTATGAGTATTAGGAGCATCTCCCGCTCCTATCAAACGGGGCCTTCTTTGATGGTGCACATGGTCAGGCTGTGGTGGTGGATTATGATCAGCCATATTTATTTGATCTTGGAGATCTGTGTTGAGAAGTTCACTCGGGTCTCTCAACTGTTGTGGTAGCTTGTGAATATTATCTATGTATCGGATGAGGTGCTGACTTCCTTTCGATCTCGTTTGCATGCAGGGGGTACAGGACTCGATGTAGACTCGAGCAGATGTGTGCAAGACAGGCGGACTCGATCTGCTGGGCTCGAGCTAAGGTGCTCGAGTCAAGAAACGTCCTGCAAGCCAAAGACAGAAAAAGAAAATCAAAGTGAGTAACAGAGTATATAGAAAAGAACTTGATCTAGAACGAATTGAAATCCTAAATGTAACAAACAACACCCAAATGGCAACGGCGCCAATTTGAAATAGCTAGTTTTTATCGTTTATGCTATCTATCAAATGCCTTAATGCATATTCATGTCATTGTAATACAGAAAGGTGTCAATCCATAAGGGTGAGATATTAACCAAAAAGGATGTGATCAAACAATTCAAGTCAAGCCAAGCAAACAGTGTATGGGACTAGTGACCTAGACAGAAACTGGAAATAGGAGTTAAAATAAATACTATCTAGGACTAGCAGGAACTAACAGAAACAGAGAAATAACAGAATGGCGTATAGGACTAACAGAGAATTCAATCAATGCAAGAGAAGTTCCTAAGGATGGGATAATCGACTCAGTGTGTCCTCTTAGCCTACCCATTTTTGTCCCTTGACCTTACCCTTAGCCAAATGAGTTCATTGGATATGCATAGCTTGATTCATGCTTTCTGTTTAAGTGAATGTTAAGGGGAATGATAGATTTGAATGCATGTCTAGGTTGAGATTTGATTTAACTTGT
>JAMKOQ010000218.1:0-10426 GCA_026770425.1 Boechera divaricarpa
ATAACTTATAAGAATCGAGAAGGAGGAAAATAAGTTTATGAAATGTTGAAAACACTAAACTGATATAAAGGGATAAATATGCACATAAGTGGTGTAACTTTCAAAATATCAAACTTTATTCTGACATTGCGTTTCGAAATTTCGTGACCTTCCATTGAAAACAGCGATAACTCATAAGAATCGAGAAGGAGGAAAATAAGTTTATGAAATGTTGAAAACCACCAAAGTGAATTAATGAGATAAATATGCTCATACGTGGTGTAAGTTTCAATATATCAAACTTTGTAATGACATTGCGTTTCGAGATTTCGTGAGCTTCCATTGAAAACAGCGATAACTCATAAGAATCGAGAAGGAGGAAAATAAGTTTATGAAATGTTGAAAACACTAAACTGATATAAAGGGATAAATATGCACATAATTGGTGTAAGTTTCAAAATATCAAACTTTATTCTGACATTGCGTTTCGAAATTTCGTGACCTTCCATCGAAAATAGCGATAACTCATAAGAATCGAGAAGGAGGAAAATAAGTTTATGAAATGTTGAAAACCACCAAAGTGAATTAATTTGATAAATATGCTCATACGTGGTGTAAGTTTCAATATATCAAACTTTGTAATGACATTGCGTTTCGAGATTTCGTGAGCTTCCATTGAAAACAGCGATAACTCATAAGAATCGAGAAGGAGGAAAATAAGTTTATGAAATGTTGAAAACCACCAAAGTGAATTAATGAGATAAATATGCTCATACGTGGTGTAAGTTTCAATATATCAAACTTTGTAATGACATTGCGTTTCGAGATTTCGTGAGCTTCCATTGAAAACAGCGATAACTCATAAGAATCGAGAAGGAGGAAAATAAGTTTATGAAATGTTGAAAACACTAAACTGATATAAAGGGATAAATATGCACATAATTGGTGTAAGATTCAAAATATCAAACTTTATTCTGACATTGCGTTCGAAATTTCGTGACCTTCCATTGAAAACAGCGATAACTCATAAGAATCGAGAAGGAGGAAAATAAGTTTATGAAATGTTGAAAACCACCAAAGTGAATTAATGAGATAAATATGCTCATACGTGGTGTAAGTTTCAATATATCAAACTTTGTAATGACATTGCGTTTCGAGATTTCGTGAGCTTCCATTGAAAACAGCGATAACTCATAAGAATCGAGAAGGAGGAAAATAAGTTTATGAAATGTTGAAAACCACCAAAGTGAATTAATGAGATAAATATGCTCATACGTGGTGTAAGTTTCAATATATCAAACTTTGTAATGACATAGAGTTCCCTCATCCGGTGAGCTTCCATTGAAAACAGCGATAACTCATAAGAATCGAGAAGGAGGAAAATAAGTTTATGAAATGTTGAAAACCACCAAAGTGAATTAATGAGATAAATATGCTCATACGTGGTGTAAGTTTCAATATATCAAACTTTGTAATGACATTGCGTTTCGAGATTTCGTGAGCTTCCATTGAAAACAGCGATAACTCATAAGAATCGAGAAGGAGGAAAATAAGTTTATGAAATGTTGAAAACCACCAAAGTGAATTAATGAGATAAATATGCTCATACGTGGTGTAAGTTTCAATATATCAAACTTTGTAATGACATTGCGTTTCGAGATTTCGTGAGCTTCCATTGAAAACAGCGATAACTCATAAGAATCGAGAAGGAGGAAAATAAGTTTATGAAATGTTGAAAACCACCAAAGTGAATTAATGAGATAAATATGCTCATACGTGGTGTAAGTTTCAATATATCAAACTTTGTAATGACATTGCGTTTCGAGATTTCGTGAGCTTCCATTGAAAACAGCGATAACTCATAAGAATCGAGAAGGAGGAAAATAAGTTTATGAAATGTTGAAAACACTAAACTGATATAAAGGGATAAATATGCACATAATTGGTGTAAGTTTCAAAATATCAAACTTTATTACGACATTGCGTTTCGAAATTTCGTGACCTTCCATTGAAAACAGCGATAACTCATAAGAATCGAGAAGGAGGAAAATAAGTTTATGAAATGTTGAAAACCACCAAAGTGAATTAATGAGATAAATATGCTCATACGTGGTGTAAGTTTCAATATATCAAACTTTGTAATGACATTGCGTTTCGAGATTTCGTGAGCTTCCATTGAAAACAGCGATAACTCATAAGAATCGAGAAGGAGGAAAATAAGTTTATGAAATGTTGAAAACCACCAAAGTGAATTAATGAGATAAATATGCTCATACGTGGTGTAAGTTTCAATATATCAAACTTTGTAATGACATTGCGTTTCGAGATTTCGTGAGCTTCCATTGAAAACAGCGATAACTCATAAGAATCGAGAAGGAGGAAAATAAGTTTATGAAATGTTGAAAACCACCAAAGTGAATTAATGAGATAAATATGCTCATATGTGGTGTAAGTTTCAATATATCAAACTTTATTATGACATTTTGTTTCGAGATTTTGTGACCTTCCATTGAAAACACCGATAACTTATAAGAATCGAGAAGGAGGAAAATAAGTTTATGAAATGTTGAAAACACTAAACTGATATAAAGGGATAAATATGCACATAAGTGGTGTGACTTTCAAAATATCAAACTTTATTCTGACATTGCGTTTCGAAATTTCGTGACCTTCCATTGAAAACAGCGATAACTCATAAGAATCGAGAAGGAGGAAAATAAGTTTATGAAATGTTGAAAACCACCAAAGTGATTTAATGAGATAAATATGCTCATACGTGGTGTAAGTTTCAATATATCAAACTTTGTAATGACATTGCGTTTCGAGATTTCGTGAGCTTCCATTGAAAACAGCGATAACTCATAAGAATCGAGAAGGAGGAAAATAAGTTAATGAAATGTTGAAAACACTAAACTGATATAAAGGGATAAATATGCACATAATTGGTGTAAGATTCAAAATATCAAACTTTATTCTGACATTGCGTTTCGAAATTTCGTGACCTTCCATTGAAAACAGCGATAACTCATAAGAATCGAGAAGGAGGAAAATAAGTTTATGAAATGTTGAAAACCACCAAAGTGAATTAATGAGATAAATATGCTCATACGTGGTGTAAGTTTCAATATATCAAACTTTGTAATGACATTGCGTTTCGAGATTTCGTGAGCTTCCATTGAAAACAGCGATAACTCATAAGAATCGAGAAGGAGGAAAATAAGTTTATGAAATGTTGAAAACCACCAAAGTGAATTAATGAGATAAATATGCTCATACGTGGTGTAAGTTTCAATATATCAAACTTTGTAATGACATTGCGTTTCGAGATTTCGTGAGCTTCCATTGAAAACAGCGATAACTCATAAGAATCGAGAAGGAGGAAAATAAGTTTATGAAATGTTGAAAACACTAAACTGATATAAAGGGATAAATATGCACATAATTGGTGTAAGTTTCAAAATATCAAACTTTATTCTGACATTGCGTTTCGAAATTTCGTGACCTTCCATTGAAAACAGCGATAACTCATAAGAATCGAGAAGGAGGAAAATAAGTTTATGAAATGTTGAAAACCACCAAAGTGAATTAATGAGATAAATATGCTCATACGTGGTGTAAGTTTCAATATATCAAACTTTGTAATGACATTGCGTTTCGAGATTTCGTGAGCTTCCATTGAAAACAGCGATAACTCATAAGAATCGAGAAGGAGGAAAATAAGTTTATGAAATGTTGAAAACACTAAACTGATATAAAGGGATAAATATGCACATAATTGGTGTAAGATTCAAAATATCAAACTTTATTCTGACATTGCGTTTCGAAATTTCGTGACCTTCCATTGAAAACAGCGATAACTCATAAGAATCGAGAAGGAGGAAAATAAGTTTATGAAATGTTGAAAACCACCAAAGTGAATTAATGAGATAAATATGCTCATACGTGGTGTAAGTTTCAATATATCAAACTTTGTAATGACATTGCGTTTCGAGATTTCGTGAGCTTCCATTGAAAACAGCGATAACTCATAAGAATCGAGAAGGAGGAAAATAAGTTTATGAAATGTTGAAAACCACCAAAGTGAATTAATGAGATAAATATGCTCATACGTGGTGTAAGTTTCAATATATCAAACTTTGTAATGACATTGCGTTTCGAGATTTCGTGAGCTTCCATTGAAAACAGCGATAACTCATAAGAATCGAGAAGGAGGAAAATAAGTTTATGAAATGTTGAAAACCACCAAAGTGAATTAATTTGATAAATATGCTCATACGTGGTGTAAGTTTCAATATATCAAACTTTGTAATGACATTGCGTTTCGAGATTTCGTGAGCTTCCATTGAAAACAGCGATAACTCATAAGAATCGAGAAGGAGGAAAATAAGTTTATGAAATGTTGAAAACCACCAAAGTGAATTAATGAGATAAATATGCTCATACGTGGTGTAAGTTTCAATATATCAAACTTTGTAATGACATTGCGTTTCGAGATTTCGTGAGCTTCCATTGAAAACAGCGATAACTCATAAGAATCGAGAAGGAGGAAAATAAGTTTATGAAATGTTGAAAACCACCAAAGTGAATTAATGAGATAAATATGCTCATACGTGGTGTAAGTTTCAATATATCAAACTTTGTAATGACATTGCGTTTCGAGATTTCGTGAGCTTCCATTGAAAACAGCGATAACTCATAAGAATCGAGAAGGAGGAAAATAAGTTTATGAAATGTTGAAAACACTAAACTGATATAAAGGGATAAATATGCACATAATTGGTGTAAGTTTCAAAATATCAAACTTTATTCTGACATTGCGTTTCGAAATTTCGTGACCTTCCATCGAAAATAGCGATAACTCATAAGAATCGAGAAGGAGGAAAATAAGTTTATGAAATGTTCAAAACCACCAAAGTGAATTAATGAGATAAATATGCTCATACGTGGTGTAAGTTTCAATATATCAAACTTTGTAATGACATTGCGTTTCGAGATTTCGTGAGCTTCCATTGAAAACAGCGATAACTCATAAGAATCGAGAAGGAGGAAAATAAGTTTATGAAATGTTGAAAACACTAAACTGATATAAAGGGATAAATATGCACATAATTGGTGTAAGTTTCAAAATATCAAACTTTATTCTGACATTGCGTTTCGAAATTTCGTGACCTTCCATTGAAAACTGCGATAACTCATAAGAATCGAGAAGGAGGAAAATAAGTTTATGAAATGTTGAAAACCACCAAAGTGAATTAATGAGATAAATATGCTCATACGTGGTGTAAGTTTCAATATATCAAACTTTGTAATGACATTGCGTTTCGAGATTTCGTGAGCTTCCATTGAAAACAGCGATAACTCATAAGAATCGAGAAGGAGGAAAATAAGTTTATGAAATGTTGAAAACACTAAACTGATATAAAGGGATAAATATGCACATAATTGGTGTAAGTTTCAAAATATCAAACTTTGTAATGACATTGCGTTTCGAAATTTCGTGACCTTCCATTGAAAACAGCGATAACTCATAAGAATCGAGAAGGAGGAAAATAAGTTTATGAAATGTTGAAAACCACCAAAGTGAATTAATGAGATAAATATGCTCATACGTGGTGTAAGTTTCAATATATCAAACTTTGTAATGACATTGCGTTTCGAGATTTCGTGAGCTTCCATTGAAAACAGCGATAACTCATAAGAATCGAGAAGGAGGAAAATAAGTTTATGAAATGTTGAAAACACTAAACTGATATAAAGGGATAAATATGCACATAATTGGTGTAAGTTTCAAAATATCAAACTTTATTCTGACATTGCGTTTCGAAATTTCGTGACCTTCCATTGAAAACAGCGATAACTCATAAGAATCGAGAAGGAGGAAAATAAGTTTATGAAATGTTGAAAACCACCAAAGTGAATTAATGAGATAAATATGCTCATACGTGGTGTAAGTTTCAATATATCAAACTTTGTAATGACATTGCGTTTCGAGATTTCGTGAGCTTCCATTGAAAACAGCGATAACTCATAAGAATCGAGAAGGAGGAAAATAAGTTTATGAAATGTTGAAAACACTAAACTGATATAAAGGGATAAATATGCACATAATTGGTGTAAGTTTCAAAATATCAAACTTTGTAATGACATTGCGTTTCGAAATTTCGTGACCTTCCATTGAAAACAGCGATAACTCATAAGAATCGAGAAGGAGGAAAATAAGTTTATGAAATGTTGAAAACCACCAAAGTGAATTAATGAGATAAATATGCTCATACGTGGTGTAAGTTTCAATATATCAAACTTTGTAATGACATTGCGTTTCGAGATTTCGTGAGCTTCCATTGAAAACAGCGATAACTCATAAGAATCGAGAAGGAGGAAAATAAGTTTATGAAATGTTGAAAACCACCAAAGTGAATTAATGAGATAAATATGCTCATACGTGGTGTAAGTTTCAATATATCAAACTTTGTAATGACATTGCGTTTCGAGATTTCGTGAGCTTCCATTGAAAACAGCGATAACTCATAAGAATCGAGAAGGAGGAAAATAAGTTTATGAAATGTTGAAAACACTAAACTGATATAAAGGGATAAATATGCACATAATTGGTGTAAGTTTCAAAATATTAGATTTTGTTGGTACACGTATCTTCGAAATTAAGTGACCTTCCATTGAAAACAGCGATAACTCATAAGAATCGAGAAGGAGGAAAATAAGTTTATGAAATGTTGAAAACCACCAAAGTGAATTAATGAGATAAATATGCTCATACGTGGTGTAAGTTTCAATATATCAAACTTTGTAATGACATTGCGTTTCGAGATTTCGTGAGCTTCCATTGAAAACAGCGATAACTCATAAGAATCGAGAAGGAGGAAAATAAGTTTATGAAATGTTGAAAACACTAAACTGATATAAAGGGATAAATATGCACATAATTGGTGTAAGATTCAAAATATCAAACTTTATTCTGACATTGCGTTTCGAAATTTCGTGACCTTCCATTGAAAACAGCGATAACTCATAAGAATCGAGAAGGAGGAAAATAAGTTTATGAAATGTTGAAAACCACCAAAGTGAATTAATGAGATAAATATGCTCATACGTGGTGTAAGTTTCAATATATCAAACTTTGTAATGACATTGCGTTTCGAGATTTCGTGAGCTTCCATTGAAAACAGCGATAACTCATAAGAATCGAGAAGGAGGAAAATAAGTTTATGAAATGTTGAAAACCACCAAAGTGAATTAATGAGATAAATATGCTCATACGTGGTGTAAGTTTCAATATATCAAACTTTGTAATGACATTGCGTTTCGAGATTTCGTGAGCTTCCATTGAAAACAGCGATAACTCATAAGAATCGAGAAGGAGGAAAATAAGTTTATGAAATGTTGAAAACACTAAACTGATATAAAGGGATAAATATGCACATAATTGGTGTAAGTTTCAAAATATCAAACTTTATTCTGACATTGCGTTTCGAAATTTCGTGACCTTCCATCGAAAACAGCGATAACTCATAAGAATCGAGAAGGAGGAAAATAAGTTTATGAAATGTTGAAAACCACCAAAGTGAATTAATGAGATAAATATGCTCATACGTGGTGTAAGTTTCAATATATCAAACTTTGTAATGACATTGCGTTTCGAGATTTCGTGAGCTTCCATTGAAAACAGCGATAACTCATAAGAATCGAGAAGGAGGAAAATAAGTTTAGAAATTTTTAAAAATACTATACTCATATATATTCATAAATATGCACATAATTGGTGTAAGTTTCAAAATATCAAACTTTATTCTGACATTGCGTTTCGAAATTTCGTGACCTTCCATCGAAAATAGCGATAACTCATAAGAATCGAGAAGGAGGAAAATAAGTTTATGAAATGTTGAAAACCACCAAAGTGAATTAATGAGATAAATATGCTCATACGTGGTGTAAGTTTCAATATATCAAACTTTGTAATGACATTGCGTTTCGAGATTTCGTGAGCTTCCATTGAAAACAGCGATAACTCATAAAAATCGAGAAGGAGGAAAATAAGTTTATGAAATGTTGAAAACACTAAACTGATATAAAGGGATAAATATGCACATAAGTGGTGTAAGATTCAAAATATCAATCTTTATTCTGACATTGCGTTTCGAAATTTCGTGACCTTCCATTGAAAACAGCGATAACTCATAAGAATCGAGAAGGAGGAAAATAAGTTTATGAAATGTTGAAAACCACCAAAGTGAATTAATGAGATAAATATGCTCATACGTGGTGTAAGTTTCAATATATCAAACTTTGTAATGACATTGCGTTTCGAGATTTCGTGAGCTTCCATTGAAAACAGCGATAACTCATAAGAATCGAGAAGGAGGAAAATAAGTTTATGAAATGTTGAAAACACTAAACTGATATAAAGGGATAAATATGCACATAATTGGTGTAAGTTTCAAAATATCAAACTTTATTCTGACATTGCGTTTCGAAATTTCGTGACCTTCCATTGAAAACAGCGATAACTCATAAGAATCGAGAAGGAGGAAAATAAGTTTATGAAATGTTGAAAACCACCAAAGTGAATTAATGAGATAAATATGCTCATACGTGGTGTAAGTTTCAATATATCAAACTTTGTAATGACATTGCGTTTCGAGATTTCGTGAGCTTCCATTGAAAACAGCGATAACTCATAAGAATCGAGAAGGAGGAAAATAAGTTTATGAAATGTTGAAAACTATCAAAGTGAATTAATGAGATAAATATGCTCATAAGTGGTGTGAGTTTCAATATATCAAACTTTATTCTGACATTGCGTTTCGAAATTTCGTGACCTTCCATTGAAAACAGCGATAACTCATAAGAATCGAGAAGGAGGAAAATAAGTTTATGAAATGTTGAAAACCACCAAAGTGAATTAATGAGATAAATATGCTCATACGTGGTGTAAGTTTCAATATATCAAACTTTGTAATGACATTGCGTTTCGAGATTTCGTGAGCTTCCATTGAAAACAGCGATAACTCATAAGAATCGAGAAGGAGGAAAATAAGTTTATGAAATGTTGAAAACAATAAACTGATATAAAGGAATAAAAATGCATATAATGGGGGTAAGATTCAAAATATCAAACTTTATTCTGACATTGCGTTTCGAAATTTCGTGACCTTCCATTGAAAACAGCGATAACTCATAAGAATCGAGAAGGAGGAAAATAAGTTTATGAAATGTTGAAAACCACCAAAGTGAATTAATGAGATAAATATGCTCATACGTGGTGTAAGTTTCAATATATCAAACTTTGTAATGACATTGCGTTTCGAGATTTCGTGAGCTTCCATTGAAAACAGCGATAACTCATAAGAATCGAGAAGGAGGAAAATAAGTTTATGAAATGTTGAAAACCACCAAAGTGAATTAATGAGATAAATATGCTCATACGTGGTGTAAGTTTCAATATATCAAACTTTGTAATGACATTGCGTTTCGAGATTTCGTGAGCTTCCATTGAAAACAGCGATAACTCATAAGAATCGAGAAGGAGGAAAATAAGTTTATGAAATGTTGAAAACCACCAAAGTGAATTAATGAGATAAATATGCTCATACGTGGTGTAAGTTTCAATATATCAAACTTTGTAATGACATTGCGTTTCGAGATTTCGTGAGCTTCCATTGAAAACAGCGATAACTCATAAGAATCGAGAAGGAGGAAAATAAGTTTATGAAATGTTGAAAACACTAAACTGATATAAAGGGATAAATATGCACATAATTGGTGTAAGATTCAAAATATCAAACTTTATTCTGACATTGCGTTTCGAAATTTCGTGACCTTCCATTGAAAACAGCGATAACTCATAAGAATCGAGAAGGAGGAAAATAAGTTTATGAAATGTTGAAAACCACCAAAGTGAATTAATGAGATAAATATGCTCATACGTGGTGTAAGTTTCAATATATCAAACTTTGTAATGACATTGCGTTTCGAGATTTCGTGAGCTTCCATTGAAAACAGCGATAACTCATAAGAATCGAGAAGGAGGAAAATAAGTTTATGAAATGTTGAAAACACTAAACTGATATAAAGGGATAAATATGCACATAATTGGTGTAAGTTTCAAAATATCAAACTTTATTCCGACATTGCGTTTCGAGATTTCGTGAGCTTCCATTGAAAACAGCGATAACTCATAAGAATCGAGAAGGAGGAAAATAAGTTTATGAAATGTTGAAAACCACCAAAGTGAATTAATGAGATAAATATGCTCATACGTGGTGTAAGTTTCAATATATCAAACTTTGTAATGACATTGCGTTTCGAGATTTCGTGAGCTTCCATTGAAAACAGCGATAACTCATAAGAATCGAGAAGGAGGAAAATAAGTTTATGAAATGTTGAAAACACTAAACTGATATAAAGGGATAAATATGCACATAATTGGTGA
>JAMKOQ010000218.1:10463-21219 GCA_026770425.1 Boechera divaricarpa
ACTGTGTTCGCCGTAATAGTAAAAAGCGATAACTCATAAGAATCGAGAAGGAGGAAAATAAGTTTATGAAATGTTGAAAACCACCAAAGTGAATTAATGAGATAAATATGCTCATACGTGGTGTAAGTTTCAATATATCAAACTTTGTAATGACATTGCGTTTCGAGATTTCGTGAGCTTCCATTGAAAACAGCGATAACTCATAAGAATCGAGAAGGAGGAAAATAAGTTTATGAAATGTTGAAAACACTAAACTGATATAAAGGGATAAATATGCACATAATTGGTGTAAGTTTCAAAATATCAAACTTTATTCTGACATTGCGTTTCGAAATTTCGTGACCTTCCATTGAAAACAGCGATAACTCATAAGAATCGAGAAGGAGGAAAATAAGTTTATGAAATGTTGAAAACCACCAAAGTGAATTAATGAGATAAATATGCTCATACGTGGTGTAAGTTTCAATATATCAAACTTTGTAATGACATTGCGTTTCGAGATTTCGTGAGCTTCCATTGAAAACAGCGATAACTCATAAGAATCGAGAAGGAGGAAAATAAGTTTATGAAATGTTGAAAACCACCAAAGTGAATTAATGAGATAAATATGCTCATACGTGGTGTAAGTTTCAATATATCAAACTTTGTAATGACATTGCGTTTCGAGATTTCGTGAGCTTCCATTGAAAACAGCGATAACTCATAAGAATCGAGAAGGAGGAAAATAAGTTTATGAAATGTTGAAAACACTAAACTGATATAAAGGGATAAATATGCACATAATTGGTGTAAGTTTCAAAATATCAAACTTTATTCTGACATTGCGTTTCGAAATTTCGTGACCTTCCATTGAAAACAGCGATAACTCATAAGAATCGAGAAGGAGGAAAATAAGTTTATGAAATGTTGAAAACCACCAAAGTGAATTAATGAGATAAATATGCTCATACGTGGTGTAAGTTTCAATATATCAAACTTTGTAATGACATTGCGTTTCGAGATTTCGTGAGCTTCCATTGAAAACAGCGATAACTCATAAGAATCGAGAAGGAGGAAAATAAGTTTATGAAATGTTGAAAACCACCAAAGTGAATTAATGAGATAAATATGCTCATACGTGGTGTAAGTTTCAATATATCAAACTTTGTAATGACATTGCGTTTCGAGATTTCGTGAGCTTCCATTGAAAACAGCGATAACTCATAAGAATCGAGAAGGAGGAAAATAAGTTTATGAAATGTTGAAAACCACCAAAGTGAATTAATGAGATAAATATGCTCATACGTGGTGTAAGTTTCAATATATCAAACTTTGTAATGACATTGCGTTTCGAGATTTCGTGAGCTTCCATTGAAAACAGCGATAACTCATAAGAATCGAGAAGGAGGAAAATAAGTTTATGAAATGTTGAAAACACTAAACTGATATAAAGGGATAAATATGCACATAATTGGTGTAAGTTTCAAAATATCAAACTTTATTCTGACATTGCGTTTCGAAATTTCGTGACCTTCCATCGAAAATAGCGATAACTCATAAGAATCGAGAAGGAGGAAAATAAGTTTATGAAATGTTGAAAACCACCAAAGTGAATTAATGAGATAAATATGCTCATACGTGGTGTAAGTTTCAATATATCAAACTTTGTAATGACATTGCGTTTCGAGATTTCGTGAGCTTCCATTGAAAACAGCGATAACTCATAAGAATCGAGAAGGAGGAAAATAAGTTTATGAAATGTTGAAAACACTAAACTGATATAAAGGGATAAATATGCACATAATTGGTGTAAGTTTCAAAATATCAAACTTTATTCTGACATTGCGTTTCGAAATTTCGTGACCTTCCATTGAAAACAGCGATAACTCATAAGAATCGAGAAGGAGGAAAATAAGTTTATGAAATGTTGAAAACCACCAAAGTGAATTAATGAGATAAATATGCTCATACGTGGTGTAAGTTTCAATATATCAAACTTTGTAATGACATTGCGTTTCGAGATTTCGTGAGCTTCCATTGAAAACAGCGATAACTCATAAGAATCGAGAAGGAGGAAAATAAGTTTATGAAATGTTGAAAACACTAAACTGATATAAAGGGATAAATATGCACATAATTGGTGTAAGTTTCAAAATATCAAACTTTGTAATGACATTGCGTTTCGAAATTTCGTGACCTTCCATCGAAAACAGCGATAACTCATAAGAATCGAGAAGGAGGAAAATAAGTTTATGAAATGTTCAAAACCACCAAAGTGAATTAATTTGATAAATATGCTCATACGTGGTGTAAGTTTCAATATATCAAACTTTGTAATGACATTGCGTTTCGAGATTTCGTGAGCTTCCATTGAAAACAGCGATAACTCATAAGAATCGAGAAGGAGGAAAATAAGTTTATGAAATGTTGAAAACCACCAAAGTGAATTAATGAGATAAATATGCTCATACGTGGTGTAAGTTTCAATATATCAAACTTTGTAATGACATTGCGTTTCGAGATTTCGTGAGCTTCCATTGAAAACAGCGATAACTCATAAGAATCGAGAAGGAGGAAAATAAGTTTATGAAATGTTGAAAACACTAAACTGATATAAAGGGATAAATATGCACATAATTGGTGTAAGTTTCAAAATATCAAACTTTATTCTGACATTGCGTTTCGAAATTTCGTGACCTTCCATTGAAAACAGCGATAACTCATAAGAATCGAGAAGGAGGAAAATAAGTTTATGAAATGTTGAAAACCACCAAAGTGAATTAATGAGATAAATATGCTCATACGTGGTGTAAGTTTCAATATATCAAACTTTGTAATGACATTGCGTTTCGAGATTTCGTGAGCTTCCATTGAAAACAGCGATAACTCATAAGAATCGAGAAGGAGGAAAATAAGTTTATGAAATGTTGAAAACCACCAAAGTGAATTAATGAGATAAATATGCTCATACGTGGTGTAAGTTTCAATATATCAAACTTTGTAATGACATTGCGTTTCGAGATTTCGTGAGCTTCCATTGAAAACAGCGATAACTCATAAGAATCGAGAAGGAGGAAAATAAGTTTATGAAATGTTGAAAACACCAAACTGATATAATGAGATAAATATGCTCATAAGTGGTGTAAGTTTCAATATATCAAACTTTGTAATGACATTGCGTTTCGAGATTTCGTGAGCTTCCATTGAAAACAGCGATAACTCATAAGAATCGAGAAGGAGGAAAATAAGTTTATGAAATGTTGAAAACCACCAAAGTGAATTAATGAGATAAATATGCTCATACGTGGTGTAAGTTTCAATATATCAAACTTTGTAATGACATTGCGTTTCGAGATTTCGTGAGCTTCCATTGAAAACAGCGATAACTCATAAGAATCGAGAAGGAGGAAAATAAGTTTATGAAATGTTGAAAACACTAAACTGATATAAAGGGATAAATATGCACATAATTGGTGTAAGATTAAAAATATTAAACTTTTTTTTTTCAATGATTCGGCAACCATCGAGATCTACACTTTAAACCAACACGACGCTATACCGATCTAGAAGGAGGAAAATAAGTTTATGAAATGTTGAAAACCACCAAAGTGAATTAATGAGATAAATATGCTCATACGTGGTGTAAGTTTCAATATATCAAACTTTGTAATGACATTGCGTTTCGAGATTTCGTGAGCTTCCATTGAAAACAGCGATAACTCATAAGAATCGAGAAGGAGGAAAATAAGTTTATGAAATGTTGAAAACCACCAAAGTGAATTAATGAGATAAATATGCTCATACGTGGTGTAAGTTTCAATATATCAAACTTTGTAATGACATTGCGTTTCGAGATTTCGTGAGCTTCCATTGAAAACAGCGATAACTCATAAGAATCGAGAAGGAGGAAAATAAGTTTATGAAATGTTGAAAACACTAAACTGATATAAAGGGATAAATATGCACATAATTGGTGTAAGATTCAAAATATCAAACTTTATTCTGACATTGCGTTTCGAAATTTCGTGACCTTCCATTGAAAACAGCGATAACTCATAAGAATCGAGAAGGAGGAAAATAAGTTTATGAAATGTTGAAAACCACCAAAGTGAATTAATGAGATAAATATGCTCATACGTGGTGTAAGTTTCAATATATCAAACTTTGTAATGACATTGCGTTTCGAGATTTCGTGAGCTTCCATTGAAAACAGCGATAACTCATAAGAATCGAGAAGGAGGAAAATAAGTTTATGAAATGTTGAAAACCACCAAAGTGAATTAATGAGATAAATATGCTCATACGTGGTGTAAGTTTCAATATATCAAACTTTGTAATGACATTGCGTTTCGAGATTTCGTGAGCTTCCATTGAAAACAGCGATAACTCATAAGAATCGAGAAGGAGGAAAATAAGTTTATGAAATGTTGAAAACACTAAACTGATATAAAGGGATAAATATGCACATAATTGGTGTAAGTTTCAAAATATCAAACTTTATTCTGACATTGCGTTTCGAAATTTCGTGACCTTCCATCGAAAATAGCGATAACTCATAAGAATCGAGAAGGAGGAAAATAAGTTTATGAAATGTTGAAAACCACCAAAGTGAATTAATGAGATAAATATGCTCATACGTGGTGTAAGTTTCAATATATCAAACTTTGTAATGACATTGCGTTTCGAGATTTCGTGAGCTTCCATTGAAAACAGCGATAACTCATAAGAATCGAGAAGGAGGAAAATAAGTTTATGAAATGTTGAAAACACTAAACTGATATAAAGGGATAAATATGCACATAATTGGTGTAAGATTCAAAATATCAAACTTTATTCTGACATTGCGTTTCGAAATTTCGTGAGCTTCCATTGAAAACAGCGATAACTCATAAGAATCGAGAAGGAGGAAAATAAGTTTATGAAATGTTGAAAACCACCAAAGTGAATTAATGAGATAAATATGCTCATACGTGGTGTAAGTTTCAATATATCAAACTTTGTAATGACATTGCGTTTCGAGATTTCGTGAGCTTCCATTGAAAACAGCGATAACTCATAAGAATCGAGAAGGAGGAAAATAAGTTTATGAAATGTTGAAAACCACCAAAGTGAATTAATGAGATAAATATGCTCATACGTGGTGTAAGTTTCAATATATCAAACTTTGTAATGACATTGCGTTTCGAGATTTCGTGAGCTTCCATTGAAAACAGCGATAACTCATAAGAATCGAGAAGGAGGAAAATAAGTTTATGAAATGTTGAAAACCACCAAAGTGAATTAATGAGATAAATATGCTCATACGTGGTGTAAGTTTCAATATATCAAACTTTGTAATGACATTGCGTTTCGAGATTTCGTGAGCTTCCATTGAAAACAGCGATAACTCATAAGAATCGAGAAGGAGGAAAATAAGTTTATGAAATGTTGAAAACACTAAACTGATATAAAGGGATAAATATGCACATAATTGGTGTAAGATTCAAAATATCAAACTTTATTCTGACATTGCGTTTCGAGATTTCGTGAGCTTCCATTGAAAACAGCGATAACTCATAAGAATCGAGAAGGAGGAAAATAAGTTTATGAAATGTTGAAAACCACCAAAGTGAATTAATGAGATAAATATGCTCATACGTGGTGTAAGTTTCAATATATCAAACTTTGTAATGACATTGCGTTTCGAGATTTCGTGAGCTTCCATTGAAAACAGCGATAACTCATAAGAATCGAGAAGGAGGAAAATAAGTTTATGAAATGTTGAAAACACTAAACTGATATAAAGGGATAAATATGCACATAATTGGTGTAAGATTCAAAATATCAAACTTTATTCTGACATTGCGTTTCGAAATTTCGTGACCTTCCATTGAAAACAGCGATAACTCATAAGAATCGAGAAGGAGGAAAATAAGTTTATGAAATGTTGAAAACCACCAAAGTGAATTAATGAGATAAATATGCTCATACGTGGTGTAAGTTTCAATATATCAAACTTTGTAATGACATTGCGTTTCGAGATTTCGTGAGCTTCCATTGAAAACAGCGATAACTCATAAGAATCGAGAAGGAGGAAAATAAGTTTATGAAATGTTGAAAACCACCAAAGTGAATTAATGAGATAAATATGCTCATACGTGGTGTAAGTTTCAATATATCAAACTTTGTAATGACATTGCGTTTCGAGATTTCGTGAGCTTCCATTGAAAACAGCGATAACTCATAAGAATCGAGAAGGAGGAAAATAAGTTTATGAAATGTTGAAAACCACTAAACTGATATAAAGGGATAAATATGCACATAATTGGTGTAAGATTCAAAATATCAAACTTTATTCTGACATTGCGTTTCGAAATTTCGTGACCTTCCATTGAAAACAGCGATAACTCATAAGAATCGAGAAGGAGGAAAATAAGTTTATGAAATGTTGAAAACCACCAAAGTGAATTAATGAGATAAATATGCTCATACGTGGTGTAAGTTTCAATATATCAAACTTTGTAATGACATTGCGTTTCGAGATTTCGTGAGCTTCCATTGAAAACAGCGATAACTCATAAGAATCGAGAAGGAGGAAAATAAGTTTATGAAATGTTGAAAACAATAAACTGAAATAAAGGGATAAATATGCACATAATTGGTGTAAGATTCAAAATATCAAACTTTATTCTGACATTGCGTTTCGAAATTTCGTGACCTTCCATTGAAAACAGCGATAACTCATAAGAATCGAGAAGGAGGAAAATAAGTTTATGAAATGTTGAAAACCACCAAAGTGAATTAATGAGATAAATATGCTCATACGTGGTGTAAGTTTCAATATATCAAACTTTGTAATGACATTGCGTTTCGAGATTTCGTGAGCTTCCATTGAAAACAGCGATAACTCATAAGAATCGAGAAGGAGGAAAATAAGTTTATGAAATGTTGAAAACCACCAAAGTGAATTAATGAGATAAATATGCTCATACGTGGTGTAAGTTTCAATATATCAAACTTTGTAATGACATTGCGTTTCGAGATTTCGTGAGCTTCCATTGAAAACAGCGATAACTCATAAGAATCGAGAAGGAGGAAAATAAGTTTATGAAATGTTGAAAACACTAAACTGATATAAAGGGATAAATATGCACATAATTGGTGTAAGATTCAAAATATCAAACTTTATTCTGACATTGCGTTTCGAAATTTCGTGACCTTCCATTGAAAACAGCGATAACTCATAAGAATCGAGAAGGAGGAAAATAAGTTTATGAAATGTTGAAAACCACCAAAGTGAATTAATGAGATAAATATGCTCATACGTGGTGTAAGTTTCAATATATCAAACTTTGTAATGACATTGCGTTTCGAGATTTCGAGAGCTTCCATTGAAAACAGCGATAACTCATAAGAATCGAGAAGGAGGAAAATAAGTTTATGAAATGTTGAAAACCACCAAAGTGAATTAATGAGATAAATATGCTCATACGTGGTGTAAGTTTCAATATATCAAACTTTGTAATGACATTGCGTTTCGAGATTTCGTGAGCTTCCATTGAAAACAGCGATAACTCATAAGAATCGAGAAGGAGGAAAATAAGTTTATGAAATGTTGAAAACCACCAAAGTGAATTAATGAGATAAATATGCTCATACGTGGTGTAAGTTTCAATATATCAAACTTTGTAATGACATTGCGTTTCGAGATTTCGTGAGCTTCCATTGAAAACAGCGATAACTCATAAGAATCGAGAAGGAGGAAAATAAGTTTATGAAATGTTGAAAACACTAAACTGATATAAAGGGATAAATATGCACATAATTGGTGTAAGTTTCAAAATATCAAACTTTATTCTGACATTGCGTTTCGAAATTTCGTGACCTTCCATTGAAAACAGCGATAACTCATAAGAATCGAGAAGGAGGAAAATAAGTTTATGAAATGTTGAAAACCACCAAAGTGAATTAATGAGATAAATATGCTCATACGTGGTGTAAGTTTCAATATATCAAACTTTGTAATGACATTGCGTTTCGAGATTTCGTGAGCTTCCATTGAAAACAGCGATAACTCATAAGAATCGAGAAGGAGGAAAATAAGTTTATGAAATGTTGAAAACACTAAACTGATATAAAGGGATAAATATGCACATAATTGGTGTAAGATTCAAAATATCAAACTTTATTCTGACATTGCGTTTCGAGATTTCGTGAGCTTCCATTGAAAACAGCGATAACTCATAAGAATCGAGAAGGAGGAAAATAAGTTTATGAAATGTTGAAAACCACCAAAGTGAATTAATGAGATAAATATGCTCATACGTGGTGTAAGTTTCAATATATCAAACTTTGTAATGACATTGCGTTTCGAGATTTCGTGAGCTTCCATTGAAAACAGCGATAACTCATAAGAATCGAGAAGGAGGAAAATAAGTTTATGAAATGTTGAAAACACTAAACTGATATAAAGGGATAAATATGCACATAATTGGTGTAAGTTTCAAAATATCAAACTTTATTCCGACATTGCGTTTCGAAATTTCGTTACCTTCCATCGAAAACAGCGATAACTCATAAGAATCGAGAAGGAGGAAAATAAGTTTATGAAATGTTGAAAACCACCAAAGTGAATTAATGAGATAAATATGCTCATACGTGGTGTAAGTTTCAATATATCAAACTTTGTAATGACATTGCGTTTCGAGATTTCGTGAGCTTCCATTGAAAACAGCGATAACTCATAAGAATCGAGAAGGAGGAAAATAAGTTTATGAAATGTTGAAAACACTAAACTGATATAAAGGGATAAATATGCACATAATTGGTGTAAGTTTCAAAATATCAAACTTTATTCCGACATTGCGTTTCGAGATTTCGTGAGCTTCCATTGAAAACAGCGATAACTCATAAGAATCGAGAAGGAGGAAAATAAGTTTATGAAATGTTCAAAACCACCAAAGTGAATTAATGAGATAAATATGCTCATACGTGGTGTAAGTTTCAATATATCAAACTTTGTAATGACATTGCTTTTCGAGATTTCGTGAGCTTCCATTGAAAACAGCGATAACTCATAAGAATCGAGAAGGAGGAAAATAAGTTTATGAAATATTGAAAACACTAAACTAATATAAAGGGATAAATATGCACATAATTGGTGTAAGATTCAAAATATCAAACTTTATTCTGACATTGCGTTTCGAAATTTCGTGACCTTCCATTGAAAACAGCGATAACTCATAAGAATCGAGAAGGAGGAAAATAAGTTTATGAAATGTTGAAAACCACCAAAGTGAATTAATGAGATAAATATGCTCATACGTGGTGTAAGTTTCAATATATCAAACTTTGTAATGACATTGCGTTTCGAGATTTCGTGAGCTTCCATTGAAAACAGCGATAACTCATAAGAATCGAGAAGGAGGAAAATAAGTTTATGAAATGTTGAAAACCCTAAACTGATATAAAAGGGATAAATATGCACATAATTGGTGTAAGATTCAAAATATCAAACTTTATTCTGACATTGCGTTTCGAAATTTCGTGACCTTCCATTGAAAACAGCGATAACTCATAAGAATCGAGAAGGAGGAAAATAAGTTTATGAAATGTTGAAAACCACCAAAGTGAATTAATGAGATAAATATGCTCATACGTGGTGTAAGTTTCAATATATCAAACTTTGTAATGACATTGCGTTTCGAGATTTCGTGAGCTTCCATTGAAAACAGCGATAACTCATAAGAATCGAGAAGGAGGAAAATAAGTTTATGAAATGTTGAAAACCACCAAAGTGAATTAATGAGATAAATATGCTCATACGTGGTGTAAGTTTCAATATATCAAACTTTGTAATGACATTGCGTTTCGAGATTTCGTGAGCTTCCATTGAAAACAGCGATAACTCATAAGAATCGAGAAGGAGGAAAATAAGTTTATGAAATGTTGAAAACAACAAAAGGGAATAAAGGGATAAATATGCACATAATTGGTGTAAGATTCAAAATATCAAACTTTATTCTGACATTGCGTTTCGAGATTTCGTGAGCTTCCATTGAAAACAGCGATAACTCATAAGAATCGAGAAGGAGGAAAATAAGTTTATGAAATGTTGAAAACCACCAAAGTGAATTAATGAGATAAATATGCTCATACGTGGTGTAAGTTTCAATATATCAAACTTTGTAATGACATTGCGTTTCGAGATTTCGTGAGCTTCCATTGAAAACAGCGATAACTCATAAGAATCGAGAAGGAGGAAAATAAGTTTATGAAATGTTGAAAACCACCAAAGTGAATTAATGAGATAAATATGCTCATACGTGGTGTAAGTTTCAATATATCAAACTTTGTAATGACATTGCGTTTCGAGATTTCGTGAGCTTCCATTGAAAACAGCGATAACTTATAAGAATCGAGAAGGAGGAAAAAAAAGTTTATGAAATGTTGAAGACCACCAAACTAATATAAAGGGATAAATATGCACATAATTGGTGTAAGTTTCAAAATAAAAAAATTAGTATGACATTGCGTTTCGAAATTTCGTGACCTTACATTGAAAACTGCGATAACTCATAAGAATCGAGAAGGAGGAAAATAAGTTTATGAAATGTTGAAAACCACCAAAGTGAATTAATGAGATAAATATGCTCATACGTGGTGTAAGTTTCAATATATCAAACTTTGTAATGACATTGCGTTTCGAGATTTCGTGAGCTTCCATTGAAAACAGCGATAACTCATAAGAATCGAGAAGGAGGAAATTAAGTTTATGAAAGATCGAAAGAGCGAAGGG
>JAMKOQ010000218.1:21248-48734 GCA_026770425.1 Boechera divaricarpa
GGGGTTAATTTAAAAAAAAAATATCAAACTTTGTAATGACATTGCGTTTCGAGATTTCGTGAGCTTCCATTGAAAACAGCGATAACTCATAAGAATCGAGAAGGAGGAAAATAAGTTTATGAAATGTTGAAAACCACCAAAGTGAATTAATGAGATAAATATGCTCATACGTGGTGTAAGTTTCAATATATCAAACTTTGTAATGACATTGCGTTTCGAGATTTCGTGAGCTTCCATTGAAAACAGCGATAACTCATAAGAATCGAGAAGGAGGAAAATAAGTTTATGAAATGTTGAAAACACTAAACTGATATAAAGGGATAAATATGCACATAATTGGTGTAAGTTTCAAAATATCAAACTTTATTCTGACATTGCGTTTCGAGATTTCGTGAGCTTCCATTGAAAACAGCGATAACTCATAAGAATCGAGAAGGAGGAAAATAAGTTTATGAAATGTTGAAAACCACCAAAGTGAATTAATGAGATAAATATGCTCATACGTGGTGTAAGTTTCAATATATCAAACTTTGTAATGACATTGCGTTTCGAGATTTCGTGAGCTTCCATTGAAAACAGCGATAACTCATAAGAATCGAGAAGGAGGAAAATAAGTTTATGAAATGTTGAAAACCACCAAAGTGAATTAATGAGATAAATATGCTCATACGTGGTGTAAGTTTCAATATATCAAACTTTGTAATGACATTGCGTTTCGAGATTTCGTGAGCTTCCATTGAAAACAGCGATAACTCATAAGAATCGAGAAGGAGGAAAATAAGTTTATGAAATGTTGAAAACACTAAACTGATATAAAGGGATAAATATGCACATAATTGGTGTAAGTTTCAAAATATCAAACTTTATTCTGACATTGCGTTTCGAAATTTCGTGACCTTCCATTGAAAACAGCGATAACTCATAAGAATCGAGAAGGAGGAAAATAAGTTTATGAAATGTTGAAAACCACCAAAGTGAATTAATGAGATAAATATGCTCATACGTGGTGTAAGTTTCAATATATCAAACTTTGTAATGACATTGCGTTTCGAGATTTCGTGAGCTTCCATTGAAAACAGCGATAACTCATAAGAATCGAGAAGGAGGAAAATAAGTTTATGAAATGTTGAAAACACTAAACTGATATAAAGGGATAAATATGCACATAATTGGTGTAAGATTCAAAATATCAAACTTTATTCTGACATTGCGTTTCGAAATTTCGTGACCTTCCATTGAAAACAGCGATAACTCATAAGAATCGAGAAGGAGGAAAATAAGTTTATGAAATGTTGAAAACCACCAAAGTGAATTAATGAGATAAATATGCTCATACGTGGTGTAAGTTTCAATATATCAAACTTTGTAATGACATTGCGTTTCGAGATTTCGTGAGCTTCCATTGAAAACAGCGATAACTCATAAGAATCGAGAAGGAGGAAAATAAGTTTATGAAATGTTGAAAACCACCAAAGTGAATTAATGAGATAAATATGCTCATACGTGGTGTAAGTTTCAATATATCAAACTTTGTAATGACATTGCGTTTCGAGATTTCGTGAGCTTCCATTGAAAACAGCGATAACTCATAAGAATCGAGAAGGAGGAAAATAAGTTTATGAAATGTTGAAAACACTAAACTGATATAAAGGGATAAATATGCACATAATTGGTGTAAGTTTCAAAATATCAAACTTTGTAATGACATTGCGTTTCGAAATTTCGTGACCTTCCATCGAAAATAGCGATAACTCATAAGAATCGAGAAGGAGGAAAATAAGTTTATGAAATGTTCAAAACCACCAAAGTGAATTAATTTGATAAATATGCTCATACGTGGTGTAAGTTTCAATATATCAAACTTTGTAATGACATTGCGTTTCGAGATTTCGTGAGCTTCCATTGAAAACAGCGATAACTCATAAGAATCGAGAAGGAGGAAAATAAGTTTATGAAATGTTGAAAACCACCAAAGTGAATTAATGAGATAAATATGCTCATACGTGGTGTAAGTTTCAATATATCAAACTTTGTAATGACATTGCGTTTCGAGATTTCGTGAGCTTCCATTGAAAACAGCGATAACTCATAAGAATCGAGAAGGAGGAAAATAAGTTTATGAAATGTTGAAAATACTAAACTGATATAAAGGGATAAATATGCACATAATTGGTGTAAGTTTCAATATATCAAACTTTATTCTGACATTGCGTTTCGAGATTTCGTGACCTTCCATTGAAAACAGCGATAACTCATAAGAATCGAGAAGGAGGAAAATAAGTTTATGAAATGTTGAAAACCACCAAAGTGAATTAATGAGATAAATATGCTCATACGTGGTGTAAGTTTCAATATATCAAACTTTGTAATGACATTGCGTTTCGAGATTTCGTGAGCTTCCATTGAAAACAGCGATAACTCATAAGAATCGAGAAGGAGGAAAATAAGTTTATGAAATGTTCAAAACACTAAACTGATATAAAGGGATAAATATGCACATAATTGGTGTGAGATTCAATATATCAAACTTTGTAATGACATTGCGTTTCGAGATTTCGTGAGCTTCCATTGAAAACAGCGATAACTCATAAGAATAGAGAAGGAGGAAAATAAGTTTATGAAATGTTGAAAACCACCAAAGTGAATTAATGAGATAAATATGCTCATACGTGGTGTAAGTTTCAATATATCAAACTTTGTAATGACATTGCGTTTCGAGATTTCGTGAGCTTCCATTGAAAACAGCGATAACTCATAAGAATCGAGAAGGAGGAAAATAAGTTTATGAAATGTTGAAAACCCTAAACTGATATAAAGGGATAAATATGCACATAATTGGTGTAAGATTCAAAATATCAAACTTTATTCTGACATTGCGTTTCGAAATTTCGTGACCTTCCATTGAAAACAGCGATAACTCATAAGAATCGAGAAGGAGGAAAATAAGTTTATGAAATGTTGAAAACCACCAAAGTGAATTAATGAGATAAATATGCTCATACGTGGTGTAAGTTTCAATATATCAAACTTTGTAATGACATTGCGTTTCGAGATTTCGTGAGCTTCCATTGAAAACAGCGATAACTCATAAGAATCGAGAAGGAGGAAAATAAGTTTATGAAATGTTGAAAACCACCAAAGTGAATTAATGAGATAAATATGCTCATACGTGGTGTAAGTTTCAATATATCAAACTTTGTAATGACATTGCGTTTCGAGATTTCGTGAGCTTCCATTGAAAACAGCGATAACTCATAAGAATCGAGAAGGAGGAAAATAAGTTTATGAAATGTTGAAAACCACCAAACTGATATAAAGGGATAAATATGCACATAATTGGTGTAAGATTCAAAATATCAAACTTTATTCTGACATTGCGTTTCGAAATTTCGTGACCTTCCATTGAAAACAGCGATAACTCATAAGAATCGAGAAGGAGGAAAATAAGTTTATGAAATGTTGAAAACCACCAAAGTGAATTAATGAGATAAATATGCTCATACGTGGTGTAAGTTTCAATATATCAAACTTTGTAATGACATTGCGTTTCGAGATTTCGTGAGCTTCCATTGAAAACAGCGATAACTCATAAGAATCGAGAAGGAGGAAAATAAGTTTATGAAATGTTGAAAACACTAAACTGATATAAAGGGATAAATATGCACATAATTGGTGTAAGATTCAAAATATCAAACTTTATTCTGACATTGCGTTTCGAAATTTCGTGACCTTCCATTGAAAACAGCGATAACTCATAAGAATCGAGAAGGAGGAAAATAAGTTTATGAAATGTTGAAAACCACCAAAGTGAATTAATGAGATAAATATGCTCATACGTGGTGTAAGTTTCAATATATCAAACTTTGTAATGACATTGCGTTTCGAGATTTCGTGAGCTTCCATTGAAAACAGCGATAACTCATAAGAATCGAGAAGGAGGAAAATAAGTTTATGAAATGTTGAAAACCACCAAAGTGAATTAATGAGATAAATATGCTCATACGTGGTGTAAGTTTCAATATATCAAACTTTGTAATGACATTGCGTTTCGAGATTTCGTGAGCTTCCATTGAAAACAGCGATAACTCATAAGAATCGAGAAGGAGGAAAATAAGTTTATGAAATGTTGAAAACCACAAAAGGAAATAAAGGAATAAATATGCACATAATTGGTGTAAGATTCAAAATATCAAACTTTATTCTGACATTGCGTTTCGAAATTTCGTGACCTTCCATTGAAAACAGCGATAACTCATAAGAATCGAGAAGGAGGAAAATAAGTTTATGAAATGTTGAAAACCACCAAAGTGAATTAATGAGATAAATATGCTCATACGTGGTGTAAGTTTCAATATATCAAACTTTGTAATGACATTGCGTTTCGAGATTTCGTGAGCTTCCATTGAAAACAGCGATAACTCATAAGAATCGAGAAGGAGGAAAATAAGTTTATGAAATGTTGAAAACCACCAAAGTGAATTAATGAGATAAATATGCTCATACGTGGTGTAAGTTTCAATATATCAAACTTTGTAATGACATTGCGTTTCGAGATTTCGTGAGCTTCCATTGAAAACAGCGATAACTCATAAGAATCGAGAAGGAGGAAAATAAGTTTATGAAATGTTGAAAACACTAAACTGATATAAAGGGATAAATATGCACATAATTGGTGTAAGATTCAAAATATCAAACTTTATTCTGACATTGCGTTTCGAAATTTCGTGACCTTCCATTGAAAACAGCGATAACTCATAAGAATCGAGAAGGAGGAAAATAAGTTTATGAAATGTTGAAAACCACCAAAGTGAATTAATGAGATAAATATGCTCATACGTGGTGTAAGTTTCAATATATCAAACTTTGTAATGACATTGCGTTTCGAGATTTCGTGAGCTTCCATTGAAAACAGCGATAACTCATAAGAATCGAGAAGGAGGAAAATAAGTTTATGAAATGTTGAAAACCACCAAAGTGAATTAATGAGATAAATATGCTCATACGTGGTGTAAGTTTCAATATATCAAACTTTGTAATGACATTGCGTTTCGAGATTTCGTGAGCTTCCATTGAAAACAGCGATAACTCATAAGAATCGAGAAGGAGGAAAATAAGTTTATGAAATGTTGAAAACACTAAACTGATATAAAGGGATAAATATGCACATAATTGGTGTAAGTTTCAAAATATCAAACTTTATTCTGACATTGCGTTTCGAAATTTCGTGACCTTCCATTGAAAACAGCGATAACTCATAAGAATCGAGAAGGAGGAAAATAAGTTTATGAAATGTTGAAAACCACCAAAGTGAATTAATGAGATAAATATGCTCATACGTGGTGTAAGTTTCAATATATCAAACTTTGTAATGACATTGCGTTTCGAGATTTCGTGAGCTTCCATTGAAAACAGCGATAACTCATAAGAATCGAGAAGGAGGAAAATAAGTTTATGAAATGTTGAAAACCACCAAAGTGAATTAATGAGATAAATATGCTCATACGTGGTGTAAGTTTCAATATATCAAACTTTGTAATGACATTGCGTTTCGAGATTTCGTGAGCTTCCATTGAAAACAGCGATAACTCATAAGAATCGAGAAGGAGGAAAATAAGTTTATGAAATGTTGAAAACACTAAACTGATATAAAGGGATAAATATGCACATAATTGGTGTAAGATTCAAAATATCAAACTTTATTCTGACATTGCGTTTCGAAATTTCGTGACCTTCCATTGAAAACAGCGATAACTCATAAGAATCGAGAAGGAGGAAAATAAGTTTATGAAATGTTGAAAACCACCAAAGTGAATTAATGAGATAAATATGCTCATACGTGGTGTAAGTTTCAATATATCAAACTTTGTAATGACATTGCGTTTCGAGATTTCGTGAGCTTCCATTGAAAACAGCGATAACTCATAAGAATCGAGAAGGAGGAAAATAAGTTTATGAAATGTTGAAAACCACCAAAGTGAATTAATGAGATAAATATGCTCATACGTGGTGTAAGTTTCAATATATCAAACTTTGTAATGACATTGCGTTTCGAGATTTCGTGAGCTTCCATTGAAAACAGCGATAACTCATAAGAATCGAGAAGGAGGAAAATAAGTTTATGAAATGTTGAAAACCACCAAAGTGAATTAATGAGATAAATATGCTCATACGTGGTGTAAGTTTCAATATATCAAACTTTGTAATGACATTGCGTTTCGAGATTTCGTGAGCTTCCATTGAAAACAGCGATAACTCATAAGAATCGAGAAGGAGGAAAATAAGTTTATGAAATGTTGAAAACACTAAACTGATATAAAGGGATAAATATGCACATAATTGGTGTAAGTTTCAAAATATCAAACTTTATTCTGACATTGCGTTTCGAAATTTCGTGACCTTCCATTGAAAACAGCGATAACTCATAAGAATCGAGAAGGAGGAAAATAAGTTTATGAAATGTTGAAAACCACCAAAGTGAATTAATGAGATAAATATGCTCATACGTGGTGTAAGTTTCAATATATCAAACTTTGTAATGACATTGCGTTTCGAGATTTCGTGAGCTTCCATTGAAAACAGCGATAACTCATAAGAATCGAGAAGGAGGAAAATAAGTTTATGAAATGTTGAAAACACTAAACTGATATAAAGGGATAAATATGCACATAATTGGTGTAAGTTTCAAAATATCAAACTTTATTCTGACATTGCGTTTCGAAATTTCGTGACCTTCCATTGAAAACAGCGATAACTCATAAGAATCGAGAAGGAGGAAAATAAGTTTATGAAATGTTGAAAACCACCAAAGTGAATTAATGAGATAAATATGCTCATACGTGGTGTAAGTTTCAATATATCAAACTTTGTAATGACATTGCGTTTCGAGATTTCGTGAGCTTCCATTGAAAACAGCGATAACTCATAAGAATCGAGATCGGAAGAACGTAGGGTAGTGAAAGGGTGTAGATCTCGGAGGGCGCCGTATGATTAAAAAAAAACATAATTGGTGTAAGATTTAAAATATCAAACTTTATTCTGACATTGCGTTTCGAAATTTCGTGACCTTCCATTGAAAACAGCGATAACTCATAAGAATCGAGAAGGAGGAAAATAAGTTTATGAAATGTTGAAAACCACCAAAGTGAATTAATGAGATAAATATGCTCATACGTGGTGTAAGTTTCAATATATCAAACTTTGTAATGACATTGCGTTTCGAGATTTCGTGAGCTTCCATTGAAAACAGCGATAACTCATAAGAATCGAGAAGGAGGAAAATAAGTTTATGAAATGTTGAAAACACTAAACTGATATAAAGGGATAAATATGCACATAATTGGTGTAAGTTTCAAAATATCAAACTTTATTCTGACATTGCGTTTCGAAATTTCGTGACCTTCCATTGAAAACAGCGATAACTCATAAGAATCGAGAAGGAGGAAAATAAGTTTATGAAATGTTGAAAACCACCAAAGTGAATTAATGAGATAAATATGCTCATACGTGGTGTAAGTTTCAATATATCAAACTTTGTAATGACATTGCGTTTCGAGATTTCGTGAGCTTCCATTGAAAACAGCGATAACTCATAAGAATCGAGAAGGAGGAAAATAAGTTTATGAAATGTTGAAAACCACCAAAGTGAATTAATGAGATAAATATGCTCATACGTGGTGTAAGTTTCAATATATCAAACTTTGTAATGACATTGCGTTTCGAGATTTCGTGAGCTTCCATTGAAAACAGCGATAACTCATAAGAATCGAGAAGGAGGAAAATAAGTTTATGAAATGTTGAAAACACTAAACTGATATAAAGGGATAAATATGCACATAATTGGTGTAAGTTTCAAAATATCAAACTTTATTCTGACATTGCGTTTCGAAATTTCGTGACCTTCCATTGAAAACAGCGATAACTCATAAGAATCGAGAAGGAGGAAAATAAGTTTATGAAATGTTGAAAACCACCAAAGTGAATTAATGAGATAAATATGCTCATACGTGGTGTAAGTTTCAATATATCAAACTTTGTAATGACATTGCGTTTCGAGATTTCGTGAGCTTCCATTGAAAACAGCGATAACTCATAAGAATCGAGAAGGAGGAAAATAAGTTTATGAAATGTTGAAAACCACCAAAGTGAATTAATGAGATAAATATGCTCATACGTGGTGTAAGTTTCAATATATCAAACTTTGTAATGACATTGCGTTTCGAGATTTCGTGAGCTTCCATTGAAAACAGCGATAACTCATAAGAATCGAGAAGGAGGAAAATAAGTTTATGAAATGTTGAAAACACTAAACTGATATAAAGGGATAAATATGCACATAATTGGTGTAAGTTTCAAAATATCAAACTTTATTCTGACATTGCGTTTCGAAATTTCGTGACCTTCCATCGAAAATAGCGATAACTCATAAGAATCGAGAAGGAGGAAAATAAGTTTATGAAATGTTGAAAACCACCAAAGTGAATTAATGAGATAAATATGCTCATACGTGGTGTAAGTTTCAATATATCAAACTTTGTAATGACATTGCGTTTCGAGATTTCGTGAGCTTCCATTGAAAACAGCGATAACTCATAAGAATCGAGAAGGAGGAAAATAAGTTTATGAAATGTTGAAAACCACAAACTGATATAAAGGGATAAATATGCACATAATTGGTGTAAGATTCAAAATATCAAACTTTATTCTGACATTGCGTTTCGAAATTTCGTGACCTTCCATTGAAAACAGCGATAACTCATAAGAATCGAGAAGGAGGAAAATAAGTTTATGAAATGTTGAAAACCACCAAAGTGAATTAATGAGATAAATATGCTCATACGTGGTGTAAGTTTCAATATATCAAACTTTGTAATGACATTGCGTTTCGAGATTTCGTGAGCTTCCATTGAAAACAGCGATAACTCATAAGAATCGAGAAGGAGGAAAATAAGTTTATGAAATGTTGAAAACCACCAAAGTGAATTAATGAGATAAATATGCTCATACGTGGTGTAAGTTTCAATATATCAAACTTTGTAATGACATTGCGTTTCGAGATTTCGTGAGCTTCCATTGAAAACAGCGATAACTCATAAGAATCGAGAAGGAGGAAAATAAGTTTATGAAATGTTGAAAAACACTAAACTGATATAAAGGGATAAATATGCACATACTTGGTGTAAGTTTCAAAATATCAAACTTTATTCTGACATTGCGTTTCGAAATTTCGTGACCTTCCATTGAAAACAGCGATAACTCATAAGAATCGAGAAGGAGGAAAATAAGTTTATGAAATGTTGAAAACCACCAAAGTGAATTAATGAGATAAATATGCTCATACGTGGTGTAAGTTTCAATATATCAAACTTTGTAATGACATTGCGTTTCGAGATTTCGTGAGCTTCCATTGAAAACAGCGATAACTCATAAGAATCGAGAAGGAGGAAAATAAGTTTATGAAATGTTGAAAACACTAAACTGATATAAAGGGATAAATATGCACATAATTGGTGTAAGATTCAAAATATCAAACTTTATTCTGACATTGCGTTTCGAAATTTCGTGACCTTCCATTGAAAACAGCGATAACTCATAAGAATCGAGAAGGAGGAAAATAAGTTTATGAAATGTTGAAAACCACCAAAGTGAATTAATGAGATAAATATGCTCATACGTGGTGTAAGTTTCAATATATCAAACTTTGTAATGACATTGCGTTTCGAGATTTCGTGAGCTTCCATTGAAAACAGCGATAACTCATAAGAATCGAGAAGGAGGAAAATAAGTTTATGAAATGTTGAAAACCACCAAAGTGAATTAATGAGATAAATATGCTCATACGTGGTGTAAGTTTCAATATATCAAACTTTGTAATGACATTGCGTTTCGAGATTTCGTGAGCTTCCATTGAAAACAGCGATAACTCATAAGAATCGAGAAGGAGGAAAATAAGTTTATGAAATGTTGAAAACACTAAACTGATATAAAGGGATAAATATGCACATAATTGGTGTAAGTTTCAAAATATCAAACTTTATTCTGACATTGCGTTTCGAAATTTCGTGACCTTCCATCGAAAATAGCGATAACTCATAAGAATCGAGAAGGAGGAAAATAAGTTTATGAAATGTTCAAAACCACCAAAGTGAATTAATTTGATAAATATGCTCATACGTGGTGTAAGTTTCAATATATCAAACTTTGTAATGACATTGCGTTTCGAGATTTCGTGAGCTTCCATTGAAAACAGCGATAACTCATAAGAATCGAGAAGGAGGAAAATAAGTTTATGAAATGTTGAAAACCACCAAAGTGAATTAATGAGATAAATATGCTCATACGTGGTGTAAGTTTCAATATATCAAACTTTGTAATGACATTGCGTTTCGAGATTTCGTGAGCTTCCATTGAAAACAGCGATAACTCATAAGAATCGAGAAGGAGGAAAATAAGTTTATGAAATGTTGAAAACCACCAAACTGATATAAAGGGATAAATATGCACATAATTGGTGTAAGATTCAAAATATCAAACTTTATTCTGACATTGCGTTTCGAAATTTCGTGACCTTCCATTGAAAACAGCGATAACTCATAAGAATCGAGAAGGAGGAAAATAAGTTTATGAAATGTTGAAAACCACCAAAGTGAATTAATGAGATAAATATGCTCATACGTGGTGTAAGTTTCAATATATCAAACTTTGTAATGACATTGCGTTTCGAGATTTCGTGAGCTTCCATTGAAAACAGCGATAACTCATAAGAATCGAGAAGGAGGAAAATAAGTTTATGAAATGTTGAAAACCACCAAAGTGAATTAATGAGATAAATATGCTCATACGTGGTGTAAGTTTCAATATATCAAACTTTGTAATGACATTGCGTTTCGAGATTTCGTGAGCTTCCATTGAAAACAGCGATAACTCATAAGAATCGAGAAGGAGGAAAATAAGTTTATGAAATGTTGAAAACACTAAACTGATATAAAGGGATAAATATGCACATAATTGGTGTAAGTTTCAAAATATCACTCTTTCCCTATTCGACGCGTTTCGAAATTTCGTGACCTTCCATTGAAAACAGCGATAACTCATAAGAATCGAGAAGGAGGAAAATAAGTTTATGAAATGTTGAAAACCACCAAAGTGAATTAATGAGATAAATATGCTCATACGTGGTGTAAGTTTCAATATATCAAACTTTGTAATGACATTGCGTTTCGAGATTTCGTGAGCTTCCATTGAAAACAGCGATAACTCATAAGAATCGAGAAGGAGGAAAATAAGTTTATGAAATGTTGAAAACCACCAAAGTGAATTAATGAGATAAATATGCTCATACGTGGTGTAAGTTTCAATATATCAAACTTTGTAATGACATTGCGTTTCGAGATTTCGTGAGCTTCCATTGAAAACAGCGATAACTCATAAGAATCGAGAAGGAGGAAAATAAGTTTATGAAATGTTGAAAACACTAAACTGATATAAAGGGATAAATATGCACATAATTGGTGTAAGTTTCAAAATATCAAACTTTATTCTGACATTGCGTTTCGAAATTTCGTGACCTTCCATCGAAAACAGCGATAACTCATAAGAATCGAGAAGGAGGAAAATAAGTTTATGAAATGTTGAAAACCACCAAAGTGAATTAATGAGATAAATATGCTCATACGTGGTGTAAGTTTCAATATATCAAACTTTGTAATGACATTGCGTTTCGAGATTTCGTGAGCTTCCATTGAAAACAGCGATAACTCATAAGAATCGAGAAGGAGGAAAATAAGTTTATGAAATGTTGAAAACACTAAACTGATATAAAGGGATAAATATGCACATAATTGGTGTAAGTTTCAAAATATCAAACTTTATTCTGACATTGCGTTTCGAAATTTCGTGACCTTCCATTGAAAACAGCGATAACTCATAAGAATCGAGAAGGAGGAAAATAAGTTTATGAAATGTTGAAAACCACCAAAGTGAATTAATGAGATAAATATGCTCATACGTGGTGTAAGTTTCAATATATCAAACTTTGTAATGACATTGCGTTTCGAGATTTCGTGAGCTTCCATTGAAAACAGCGATAACTCATAAGAATCGAGAAGGAGGAAAATAAGTTTATGAAATGTTGAAAACCACCAAAGTGAATTAATGAGATAAATATGCTCATACGTGGTGTAAGTTTCAATATATCAAACTTTGTAATGACATTGCGTTTCGAGATTTCGTGAGCTTCCATTGAAAACAGCGATAACTCATAAGAATCGAGAAGGAGGAAAATAAGTTTATGAAATGTTGAAAACCACCAAAGTGAATTAATGAGATAAATATGCTCATACGTGGTGTAAGTTTCAATATATCAAACTTTGTAATGACATTGCGTTTCGAGATTTCGTGAGCTTCCATTGAAAACAGCGATAACTCATAAGAATCGAGAAGGAGGAAAATAAGTTTATGAAATGTTGAAAACACTAAACTGATATAAAGGGATAAATATGCACATAATTGGTGTAAGTTTCAAAATATCAAACTTTGTAATGACATTGCGTTTCGAGATTTCGTGAGCTTCCATTGAAAACAGCGATAACTCATAAGAATCGAGAAGGAGGAAAATAAGTTTATGAAATGTTGAAAACCACCAAAGTGAATTAATGAGATAAATATGCTCATACGTGGTGTAAGTTTCAATATATCAAACTTTGTAATGACATTGCGTTTCGAGATTTCGTGAGCTTCCATTGAAAACAGCGATAACTCATAAGAATCGAGAAGGAGGAAAATAAGTTTATGAAATGTTGAAAACACTAAACTGATATAAAGGGATAAATATGCACATAATTGGTGTAAGTTTCAAAATATCAAACTTTATTCTGACATTGCGTTTCGAAATTTCGTGACCTTCCATTGAAAACAGCGATAACTCATAAGAATCGAGAAGGAGGAAAATAAGTTTATGAAATGTTGAAAACCACCAAAGTGAATTAATGAGATAAATATGCTCATACGTGGTGTAAGTTTCAATATATCAAACTTTGTAATGACATTGCGTTTCGAGATTTCGTGAGCTTCCATTGAAAACAGCGATAACTCATAAGAATCGAGAAGGAGGAAAATAAGTTTATGAAATGTTGAAAACCACCAAAGTGAATTAATGAGATAAATATGCTCATACGTGGTGTAAGTTTCAATATATCAAACTTTGTAATGACATTGCGTTTCGAGATTTCGTGAGCTTCCATTGAAAACAGCGATAACTCATAAGAATCGAGAAGGAGGAAAATAAGTTTATGAAATGTTGAAAACACTAAACTGATATAAAGGGATAAATATGCACATAATTGGTGTAAGTTTCAAAATATCAAACTTTATTCTGACATTGCGTTTCGAAATTTCGTGACCTTCCATTGAAAACAGCGATAACTCATAAGAATCGAGAAGGAGGAAAATAAGTTTATGAAATGTTGAAAACCACCAAAGTGAATTAATGAGATAAATATGCTCATACGTGGTGTAAGTTTCAATATATCAAACTTTGTAATGACATTGCGTTTCGAGATTTCGTGAGCTTCCATTGAAAACAGCGATAACTCATAAGAATCGAGAAGGAGGAAAATAAGTTTATGAAATGTTGAAAACCACCAAAGTGAATTAATGAGATAAATATGCTCATACGTGGTGTAAGTTTCAATATATCAAACTTTGTAATGACATTGCGTTTCGAGATTTCGTGAGCTTCCATTGAAAACAGCGATAACTCATAAGAATCGAGAAGGAGGAAAATAAGTTTATGAAATGTTGAAAACCACCAAAGTGAATTAATGAGATAAATATGCTCATACGTGGTGTAAGTTTCAATATATCAAACTTTGTAATGACATTGCGTTTCGAGATTTCGTGAGCTTCCATTGAAAACAGCGATAACTCATAAGAATCGAGAAGGAGGAAAATAAGTTTATGAAATGTTGAAAACCACCAAAGTGAATTAATGAGATAAATATGCTCATACGTGGTGTAAGTTTCAATATATCAAACTTTGTAATGACATTGCGTTTCGAGATTTCGTGAGCTTCCATTGAAAACAGCGATAACTTATAAGAATCGAGAAGGAGGAAAATAAGTTTATGAAATGTTGAAAACCACCAAACTGATATAAAGGGATAAATATGCACATAATTGGTGTAAGTTTCAAAATATCAAACTTTGTTATGACATTGCGTTTCGAGATTTCGTGACCTTCCATTGAAAACAGAGATAACTCATAAGAATCGAGAAGGAGGAAAATAAGTTTATGAAATGTTGAAAACCACCAAAGTGAATTAATGAGATAAATATGCTCATACGTGGTGTAAGTTTCAATATATCAAACTTTGTAATGACATTGCGTTTCGAGATTTCGTGAGCTTCCATTGAAAACAGCGATAACTCATAAGAATCGAGAAGGAGGAAAATAAGTTTATGAAATGTTGAAAACCACCAAAGTGAATTAATGAGATAAATATGCTCATACGTGGTGTAAGTTTCAATATATCAAACTTTGTAATGACATTGCGTTTCGAGATTTCGTGAGCTTCCATTGAAAACAGCGATAACTCATAAGAATCGAGAAGGAGGAAAATAAGTTTATGAAATGTTGAAAACACTAAACTGATATAAAGGGATAAATATGCACATAATTGGTGTAAGATTCAAAATATCAAACTTTATTCTGACATTGCGTTTCGAAATTTCGTGACCTTCCATTGAAAACAGCGATAACTCATAAGAATCGAGAAGGAGGAAAATAAGTTTATGAAATGTTGAAAACCACCAAAGTGAATTAATGAGATAAATATGCTCATACGTGGTGTAAGTTTCAATATATCAAACTTTGTAATGACATTGCGTTTCGAGATTTCGTGAGCTTCCATTGAAAACAGCGATAACTCATAAGAATCGAGAAGGAGGAAAATAAGTTTATGAAATGTTGAAAACCACCAAAGTGAATTAATGAGATAAATATGCTCATACGTGGTGTAAGTTTCAATATATCAAACTTTGTAATGACATTGCGTTTCGAGATTTCGTGAGCTTCCATTGAAAACAGCGATAACTCATAAGAATCGAGAAGGAGGAAAATAAGTTTATGAAATGTTGAAAACACTAAATTGATATAAAGGGATAAATATGCACATAATTGGTGTAAGATTTAAAATATCAAACTTTATTCTGACATTGCGTTTCGAAATTTCGTGACCTTCCATTGAAAACAGCGATAACTCATAAGAATCGAGAAGGAGGAAAATAAGTTTATGAAATGTTGAAAACCACCAAAGTGAATTAATGAGATAAATATGCTCATACGTGGTGTAAGTTTCAATATATCAAACTTTGTAATGACATTGCGTTTCGAGATTTCGTGAGCTTCCATTGAAAACAGCGATAACTCATAAGAATCGAGAAGGAGGAAAATAAGTTTATGAAATTTTGAAAACCACCAAAGTGAATTAATGAGATAAATATGCTCATACGTGGTGTAAGTTTCAATATATCAAACTTTGTAATGACATTGCGTTTCGAGATTTCGTGAGCTTCCATTGAAAACAGCGATAACTCATAAGAATCGAGAAGGAGGAAAATAAGTTTATGAAATGTTGAAAACACAAAACTGATATAAAGGGATAAATATGCACATAATTGGTGTAAGTTTCAAAATATCAAACTTTATTCTGACATTGCGTTTCGAAATTTCGTGACCTTCCATTGAAAACAGCGATAACTCATAAGAATCGAGAAGGAGGAAAATAAGTTTATGAAATGTTGAAAACCACCAAAGTGAATTAATGAGATAAATATGCTCATACGTGGTGTAAGTTTCAATATATCAAACTTTGTAATGACATTGCGTTTCGAGATTTCGTGAGCTTCCATTGAAAACAGCGATAACTCATAAGAATCGAGAAGGAGGAAAATAAGTTTATGAAATGTTGAAAACCACCAAAGTGAATTAATGAGATAAATATGCTCATACGTGGTGTAAGTTTCAATATATCAAACTTTGTAATGACATTGCGTTTCGAGATTTCGTGAGCTTCCATTGAAAACAGCGATAACTCATAAGAATCGAGAAGGAGGAAAATAAGTTTATGAAATGTTGAAAACACTAAACTGATATAAAGGGATAAATATGCACATAATTGGTGTAAGATTCAAAATATCAAACTTTATTCTGACATTGCGTTTCGAAATTTCGTGACCTTCCATTGAAAACAGCGATAACTCATAAGAATCGAGAAGGAGGAAAATAAGTTTATGAAATGTTGAAAACCACCAAAGTGAATTAATGAGATAAATATGCTCATACGTGGTGTAAGTTTCAATATATCAAACTTTGTAATGACATTGCGTTTCGAGATTTCGTGAGCTTCCATTGAAAACAGCGATAACTCATAAGAATCGAGAAGGAGGAAAATAAGTTTATGAAATGTTGAAAACCACCAAAGTGAATTAATGAGATAAATATGCTCATACGTGGTGTAAGTTTCAATATATCAAACTTTGTAATGACATTGCGTTTCGAGATTTCGTGAGCTTCCATTGAAAACAGCGATAACTCATAAGAATCGAGAAGGAGGAAAATAAGTTTATGAAACTTTAAGACCACTTACCTGATTTAATGAGATAAATATGCACATAATTGGTGTAAGTTTCAAAATATCAAACTTTATTCTGACATTGCGTTTCGAAATTTCGTGACCTTCCATTGAAAACAGCGATAACTCATAAGAATCGAGAAGGAGGAAAATAAGTTTATGAAATGTTGAAAACCACCAAAGTGAATTAATGAGATAAATATGCTCATACGTGGTGTAAGTTTCAATATATCAAACTTTGTAATGACATTGCGTTTCGAGATTTCGTGAGCTTCCATTGAAAACAGCGATAACTCATAAGAATCGAGAAGGAGGAAAATAAGTTTATGAAATGTTGAAAACCACCAAAGTGAATTAATGAGATAAATATGCTCATACGTGGTGTAAGTTTCAATATATCAAACTTTGTAATGACATTGCGTTTCGAGATTTCGTGAGCTTCCATTGAAAACAGCGATAACTCATAAGAATCGAGAAGGAGGAAAATAAGTTTATGAAATGTTGAAAACAACAAAATGAAATAAAGGGATAAATATGCACATAATTGGTGTAAGTTTCAAAATATCAAACTTTATTCCGACATTGCGTTTCGAAATTTCGTGACCTTCCATCGAAAACAGCGATAACTCATAAGAATCGAGAAGGAGGAAAATAAGTTTATGAAATGTTCAAAACCACCAAAGTGAATTAATTTGATAAATATGCTCATACGTGGTGTAAGTTTCAATATATCAAACTTTGTAATGACATTGCGTTTCGAGATTTCGTGAGCTTCCATTGAAAACAGCGATAACTCATAAGAATCGAGAAGGAGGAAAATAAGTTTATGAAATGTTGAAAACCACCAAAGTGAATTAATGAGATAAATATGCTCATACGTGGTGTAAGTTTCAATATATCAAACTTTGTAATGACATTGCGTTTCGAGATTTCGTGAGCTTCCATTGAAAACAGCGATAACTCATAAGAATCGAGAAGGAGGAAAATAAGTTTATGAAATGTTGAAAACACTAAACTGATATAAAGGGATAAATATGCTCATACGTGGTGTAAGTTTCAATATATCAAACTTTGTAATGACATTGCGTTTCGAGATTTCGTGACCTTCCATTGAAAACAGCGATAACTCATAAGAATCGAGAAGGAGGAAAATAAGTTTATGAAATGTTGAAAACCACCAAAGTGAATTAATGAGATAAATATGCTCATACGTGGTGTAAGTTTCAATATATCAAACTTTGTAATGACATTGCGTTTCGAGATTTCGTGAGCTTCCATTGAAAACAGCGATAACTCATAAGAATCGAGAAGGAGGAAAATAAGTTTATGAAATGTTGAAAACCACCAAAGTGAATTAATGAGATAAATATGCTCATACGTGGTGTAAGTTTCAATATATCAAACTTTGTAATGACATTGCGTTTCGAGATTTCGTGAGCTTCCATTGAAAACAGCGATAACTCATAAGAATCGAGAAGGAGGAAAATAAGTTTATGAAATGTTGAAAAGAATCAACAAAAATAAAGGGATAAATATGCACATAATTGGTGTAAGTTTCAAAATATCAAACTTTATTCCGACATTGCGTTTCGAAATTTCGTTACCTTCCATCGAAAACAGCGATAACTCATAAGAATCGAGAAGGAGGAAAATAAGTTTATGAAATGTTCAAAACCACCAAAGTGAATTAATTTGATAAATATGCTCATACGTGGTGTAAGTTTCAATATATCAAACTTTGTAATGACATTGCGTTTCGAGATTTCGTGAGCTTCCATTGAAAACAGCGATAACTCATAAGAATCGAGAAGGAGGAAAATAAGTTTATGAAATGTTGAAAACCACCAAAGTGAATTAATGAGATAAATATGCTCATACGTGGTGTAAGTTTCAATATATCAAACTTTGTAATGACATTGCGTTTCGAGATTTCGTGAGCTTCCATTGAAAACAGCGATAACTCATAAGAATCGAGAAGGAGGAAAATAAGTTTATGAAATGTTGAAAACCACCAAACTGATATAAAGGGATAAATATGCACATAATTGGTGTAAGATTCAAAATATCAAACTTTATTCTGACATTGCGTTTCGAAATTTCGTGACCTTCCATTGAAAACAGCGATAACTCATAAGAATCGAGAAGGAGGAAAATAAGTTTATGAAATGTTGAAAACCACCAAAGTGAATTAATGAGATAAATATGCTCATACGTGGTGTAAGTTTCAATATATCAAACTTTGTAATGACATTGCGTTTCGAGATTTCGTGAGCTTCCATTGAAAACAGCGATAACTCATAAGAATCGAGAAGGAGGAAAATAAGTTTATGAAATGTTGAAAACCACCAAAGTGAATTAATGAGATAAATATGCTCATACGTGGTGTAAGTTTCAATATATCAAACTTTGTAATGACATTGCGTTTCGAGATTTCGTGAGCTTCCATTGAAAACAGCGATAACTCATAAGAATCGAGAAGGAGGAAAATAAGTTTATGAAATGTTGAAAACAATAAACTGATATAAAGGGATAAATATGCACATAATTGGTGTAAGTTTCAAAATATCAAACTTTATTCCGACATTGCGTTTCGAAATTTCGTGACCTTCCATCGAAAACAGCGATAACTCATAAGAATCGAGAAGGAGGAAAATAAGTTTATGAAATGTTCAAAACCACCAAAGTGAATTAATTTGATAAATATGCTCATACGTGGTGTAAGTTTCAATATATCAAACTTTGTAATGACATTGCGTTTCGAGATTTCGTGAGCTTCCATTGAAAACAGCGATAACTCATAAGAATCGAGAAGGAGGAAAATAAGTTTATGAAATGTTGAAAACCACCAAAGTGAATTAATGAGATAAATATGCTCATACGTGGTGTAAGTTTCAATATATCAAACTTTGTAATGACATTGCGTTTCGAGATTTCGTGAGCTTCCATTGAAAACAGCGATAACTCATAAGAATCGAGAAGGAGGAAAATAAGTTTATGAAATGTTGAAAACCACTAAACTGATATAAAGGGATAAATATGCACATAATTGGTGTAAGTTTCAAAATATCAAACTTTAATTCTGACATTGCGTTTCGAAATTTCGTGACCTTCCATTGAAAACAGCGATAACTCATAAGAATCGAGAAGGAGGAAAATAAGTTTATGAAATGTTGAAAACCACCAAAGTGAATTAATGAGATAAATATGCTCATACGTGGTGTAAGTTTCAATATATCAAACTTTGTAATGACATTGCGTTTCGAGATTTCGTGAGCTTCCATTGAAAACAGCGATAACTCATAAGAATCGAGAAGGAGGAAAATAAGTTTATGAAATGTTGAAAACACTAAACTGATATAAAGGGATAAATATGCACATAATTGGTGTAAGATTCAAAATATCAAACTTTATTCTGACATTGCGTTTCGAAATTTCGTGACCTTCCATTGAAAACAGCGATAACTCATAAGAATCGAGAAGGAGGAAAATAAGTTTATGAAATGTTGAAAACCACCAAAGTGAATTAATGAGATAAATATGCTCATACGTGGTGTAAGTTTCAATATATCAAACTTTGTAATGACATTGCGTTTCGAGATTTCGTGAGCTTCCATTGAAAACAGCGATAACTCATAAGAATCGAGAAGGAGGAAAATAAGTTTATGAAATGTTGAAAACCACCAAAGTGAATTAATGAGATAAATATGCTCATACGTGGTGTAAGTTTCAATATATCAAACTTTGTAATGACATTGCGTTTCGAGATTTCGTGAGCTTCCATTGAAAACAGCGATAACTCATAAGAATCGAGAAGGAGGAAAGAGTGTAGATCTAGGTGGTAGCCGTATCAAGAAAAAAAAATGCACATAATTGGTGTAAGTTTCAAAATATCAAACTTTATTCCGACATTGCGTTTCGAAATTTCGTTACCTTCCATCGAAAACAGCGATAACTCATAAGAATCGAGAAGGAGGAAAATAAGTTTATGAAATGTTCAAAACCACCAAAGTGAATTAATTTGATAAATATGCTCATACGTGGTGTAAGTTTCAATATATCAAACTTTGTAATGACATTGCGTTTCGAGATTTCGTGAGCTTCCATTGAAAACAGCGATAACTCATAAGAATCGAGAAGGAGGAAAATAAGTTTATGAAATGTTGAAAACCACCAAAGTGAATTAATGAGATAAATATGCTCATACGTGGTGTAAGTTTCAATATATCAAACTTTGTAATGACATTGCGTTTCGAGATTTCGTGAGCTTCCATTGAAAACAGCGATAACTCATAAGAATCGAGAAGGAGGAAAATAAGTTTATGAAATGTTGAACACCACCAAAGTGAATTAATGAGATAAATATGCACATAATTGGTGTAAGATTCAAAATATCAAACTTTATTCTGACATTGCGTTTCGAAATTTCGTGACCTTCCATTGAAAACAGCGATAACTCATAAGAATCGAGAAGGAGGAAAATAAGTTTATGAAATGTTGAAAACCACCAAAGTGAATTAATGAGATAAATATGCTCATACGTGGTGTAAGTTTCAATATATCAAACTTTGTAATGACATTGCGTTTCGAGATTTCGTGAGCTTCCATTGAAAACAGCGATAACTCATAAGAATCGAGAAGGAGGAAAATAAGTTTATGAAATGTTGAAAACCACCAAAGTGAATTAATGAGATAAATATGCTCATACGTGGTGTAAGTTTCAATATATCAAACTTTGTAATGACATTGCGTTTCGAGATTTCGTGAGCTTCCATTGAAAACAGCGATAACTCATAAGAATCGAGAAGGAGGAAAATAAGTTTATGAAATGTTGAAAACCACCAAACTGATATAAAGGGATAAATATGCACATAATTGGTGTAAGTTTCAAAATATCAAACTTTATTCCGACATTGCGTTTCGAAATTTCGTGACCTTCCATCGAAAACAGCGATAACTCATAAGAATCGAGAAGGAGGAAAATAAGTTTATGAAATGTTCAAAACCACCAAAGTGAATTAATTTGATAAATATGCTCATACGTGGTGTAAGTTTCAATATATCAAACTTTGTAATGACATTGCGTTTCGAGATTTCGTGAGCTTCCATTGAAAACAGCGATAACTCATAAGAATCGAGAAGGAGGAAAATAAGTTTATGAAATGTTGAAAACCACCAAAGTGAATTAATGAGATAAATATGCTCATACGTGGTGTAAGTTTCAATATATCAAACTTTGTAATGACATTGCGTTTCGAGATTTCGTGAGCTTCCATTGAAAACAGCGATAACTCATAAGAATCGAGAAGGAGGAAAATAAGTTTATGAAATGTTGAAAACCACCAAAGTGATATAAAGGGATAAATATGCACATAAGTGGTGTGACTTTCAAAATATCAAACTTTATTCTGACATTGCGTTTCGAAATTTCGTGACCTTCCATTGAAAACAGCGATAACTCATAAGAATCGAGAAGGAGGAAAATAAGTTTATGAAATGTTGAAAACCACCAAAGTGAATTAATGAGATAAATATGCTCATACGTGGTGTAAGTTTCAATATATCAAACTTTGTAATGACATTGCGTTTCGAGATTTCGTGAGCTTCCATTGAAAACAGCGATAACTCATAAGAATCGAGAAGGAGGAAAATAAGTTTATGAAATGTTGAAAACACTAAACTGATATAAAGGGATAAATATGCACATAATTGGTGTAAGATTCAAAATATCAAACTTTATTCTGACATTGCGTTTCGAAATTTCGTGACCTTCCATTGAAAACAGCGATAACTCATAAGAATCGAGAAGGAGGAAAATAAGTTTATGAAATGTTGAAAACCACCAAAGTGAATTAATGAGATAAATATGCTCATACGTGGTGTAAGTTTCAATATATCAAACTTTGTAATGACATTGCGTTTCGAGATTTCGTGAGCTTCCATTGAAAACAGCGATAACTCATAAGAATCGAGAAGGAGGAAAATAAGTTTATGAAATGTTGAAAACCACCAAAGTGAATTAATGAGATAAATATGCTCATACGTGGTGTAAGTTTCAATATATCAAACTTTGTAATGACATTGCGTTTCGAGATTTCGTGAGCTTCCATTGAAAACAGCGATAACTCATAAGAATCGAGAAGGAGGAAAATAAGTTTATGAAATGTTGAAAACAATAAACTGATATAAAGGGATAAATATGCACATAATTGGTGTAAGTTTCAAAATATCAAACTTTATTCCGACATTGCGTTTCGAAATTTCGTGACCTTCCATCGAAAACAGCGATAACTCATAAGAATCGAGAAGGAGGAAAATAAGTTTATGAAATGTTCAAAACCACCAAAGTGAATTAATTTGATAAATATGCTCATACGTGGTGTAAGTTTCAATATATCAAACTTTGTAATGACATTGCGTTTCGAGATTTCGTGAGCTTCCATTGAAAACAGCGATAACTCATAAGAATCGAGAAGGAGGAAAATAAGTTTATGAAATGTTGAAAACCACCAAAGTGAATTAATGAGATAAATATGCTCATACGTGGTGTAAGTTTCAATATATCAAACTTTGTAATGACATTGCGTTTCGAGATTTCGTGAGCTTCCATTGAAAACAGCGATAACTCATAAGAATCGAGAAGGAGGAAAATAAGTTTATGAAATGTTGAAAACACTAAACTGATATAAAGGGATAAATATGCACATAATTGGTGTAAGTTTCAAAATATCAAACTTTATTCTGACATTGCGTTTCGAAATTTCGTGACCTTCCATTGAAAACAGCGATAACTCATAAGAATCGAGAAGGAGGAAAATAAGTTTATGAAATGTTGAAAACCACCAAAGTGAATTAATGAGATAAATATGCTCATACGTGGTGTAAGTTTCAATATATCAAACTTTGTAATGACATTGCGTTTCGAGATTTCGTGAGCTTCCATTGAAAACAGCGATAACTCATAAGAATCGAGAAGGAGGAAAATAAGTTTATGAAATGTTGAAAACCACCAAAGTGAATTAATGAGATAAATATGCTCATACGTGGTGTAAGTTTCAATATATCAAACTTTGTAATGACATTGCGTTTCGAGATTTCGTGAGCTTCCATTGAAAACAGCGATAACTCATAAGAATCGAGAAGGAGGAAAATAAGTTTATGAAATGTTGAAAACCCTAAACTGATATAAAAGGGATAAATATGCACATAATTGGTGTAAGATTCAAAATATCAAACTTTATTCTGACATTGCGTTTCGAAATTTCGTGACCTTCCATTGAAAACAGCGATAACTCATAAGAATCGAGAAGGAGGAAAATAAGTTTATGAAATGTTGAAAACCACCAAAGTGAATTAATGAGATAAATATGCTCATACGTGGTGTAAGTTTCAATATATCAAACTTTGTAATGACATTGCGTTTCGAGATTTCGTGAGCTTCCATTGAAAACAGCGATAACTCATAAGAATCGAGAAGGAGGAAAATAAGTTTATGAAATGTTGAAAACCACCAAAGTGAATTAATGAGATAAATATGCTCATACGTGGTGTAAGTTTCAATATATCAAACTTTGTAATGACATTGCGTTTCGAGATTTCGTGAGCTTCCATTGAAAACAGCGATAACTCATAAGAATCGAGAAGGAGGAAAATAAGTTTATGAAATGTTGAAAACCACCAAACTGATATAAAGGGATAAATATGCACATAATTGGTGTAAGTTTCAAAATATCAAACTTTATTCTGACATTGCGTTTCGAAATTTCGTGACCTTCCATTGAAAACAGCGATAACTCATAAGAATCGAGAAGGAGGAAAATAAGTTTATGAAATGTTGAAAACCACCAAAGTGAATTAATGAGATAAATATGCTCATACGTGGTGTAAGTTTCAATATATCAAACTTTGTAATGACATTGCGTTTCGAGATTTCGTGAGCTTCCATTGAAAACAGCGATAACTCATAAGAATCGAGAAGGAGGAAAATAAGTTTATGAAATGTTGAAAACACTAAACTGATATAAAGGGATAAATATGCACATAATTGGTGTAAGATTCAAAATATCAAACTTTATTCTGACATTGCGTTTCGAAATTTCGTGACCTTCCATTGAAAACAGCGATAACTCATAAGAATCGAGAAGGAGGAAAATAAGTTTATGAAATGTTGAAAACCACCAAAGTGAATTAATGAGATAAATATGCTCATACGTGGTGTAAGTTTCAATATATCAAACTTTGTAATGACATTGCGTTTCGAGATTTCGTGAGCTTCCATTGAAAACAGCGATAACTCATAAGAATCGAGAAGGAGGAAAATAAGTTTATGAAATGTTGAAAACCACCAAAGTGAATTAATGAGATAAATATGCTCATACGTGGTGTAAGTTTCAATATATCAAACTTTGTAATGACATTGCGTTTCGAGATTTCGTGAGCTTCCATTGAAAACAGCGATAACTCATAAGAATCGAGAAGGAGGAAAATAAGTTTATGAAATGTTGAAAACACTAAACTGATATAAAGTTATATTTTAGTACTTCGGTGATCTCCGAGACCAACATCAAACTTTATTCCGACATTGCGTTTCGAGATTTCGTGAGCTTCCATTGAAAACAGCGATAACTCATAAGAATCGAGAAGGAGGAAAATAAGTTTATGAAATGTTCAAAACCACCAAAGTGAATTAATTTGATAAATATGCTCATACGTGGTGTAAGTTTCAATATATCAAACTTTGTAATGACATTGCGTTTCGAGATTTCGTGAGCTTCCATTGAAAACAGCGATAACTCATAAGAATCGAGAAGGAGGAAAATAAGTTTATGAAATGTTGAAAACCACCAAAGTGAATTAATGAGATAAATATGCTCATACGTGGTGTAAGTTTCAATATATCAAACTTTGTAATGACATTGCGTTTCGAGATTTCGTGAGCTTCCATTGAAAACAGCGATAACTCATAAGAATCGAGAAGGAGGAAAATAAGTTTATGAAATGTTGAAAACACTAAACTGATATAAAGGGATAAATATGCACATAATTGGTGTAAGATTCAAAATATCAAACTTTATTCTGACATTGCGTTTCGAAATTTCGTGACCTTCCATTGAAAACAGCGATAACTCATAAGAATCGAGAAGGAGGAAAATAAGTTTATGAAATGTTGAAAACCACCAAAGTGAATTAATGAGATAAATATGCTCATACGTGGTGTAAGTTTCAATATATCAAACTTTGTAATGACATTGCGTTTCGAGATTTCGTGAGCTTCCATTGAAAACAGCGATAACTCATAAGAATCGAGAAGGAGGAAAATAAGTTTATGAAATGTTGAAAACCACCAAAGTGAATTAATGAGATAAATATGCTCATACGTGGTGTAAGTTTCAATATATCAAACTTTGTAATGACATTGCGTTTCGAGATTTCGTGAGCTTCCATTGAAAACAGCGATAACTCATAAGAATCGAGAAGGAGGAAAATAAGTTTATGAAATGTTGAAAACCACAAAAGGGAATTAAGTCGGAAAAGTGAAGAGAAGTGAAAGAGAGTACAAATCATTGAACGTTATATCAACAAAGCATTAACGAAATTTCGTGACCTTCCATCGAAAATAGCGATAACTCATAAGAATCGAGAAGGAGGAAAATAAGTTTATGAAATGTTCAAAACCACCAAAGTGAATTAATTTGATAAATATGCTCATACGTGGTGTAAGTTTCAATATATCAAACTTTGTAATGACATTGCGTTTCGAGATTTCGTGAGCTTCCATTGAAAACAGCGATAACTCATAAGAATCGAGAAGGAGGAAAATAAGTTTATGAAATGTTGAAAACCACCAAAGTGAATTAATGAGATAAATATGCTCATACGTGGTGTAAGTTTCAATATATCAAACTTTGTAATGACATTGCGTTTCGAGATTTCGTGAGCTTCCATTGAAAACAGCGATAACTCATAAGAATCGAGAAGGAGGAAAATAAGTTTATGAAATGTTGAAAACCACCAAAGTGAATTAATGAGATAAATATGCACATAATTGGTGTAAGTTTCAATATATCAAACTTTAGTCTGACATTGCGTTTCGAAATTTCGTGACCTTCCATTGAAAACAGCGATAACTCATAAGAATCGAGAAGGAGGAAAATAAGTTTATGAAATGTTGAAAACCACCAAAGTGAATTAATGAGATAAATATGCTCATACGTGGTGTAAGTTTCAATATATCAAACTTTGTAATGACATTGCGTTTCGAGATTTCGTGAGCTTCCATTGAAAACAGCGATAACTCATAAGAATCGAGAAGGAGGAAAATAAGTTTATGAAATGTTGAAAACCACCAAAGTGAATTAATGAGATAAATATGCACATAATTGGTGTAAGATTCAAAATATCAAACTTTATTCTGACATTGCGTTTCGAAATTTCGTGACCTTCCATTGAAAACAGCGATAACTCATAAGAATCGAGAAGGAGGAAAATAAGTTTATGAAATGTTGAAAACCACCAAAGTGAATTAATGAGATAAATATGCTCATACGTGGTGTAAGTTTCAATATATCAAACTTTGTAATGACATTGCGTTTCGAGATTTCGTGAGCTTCCATTGAAAACAGCGATAACTCATAAGAATCGAGAAGGAGGAAAATAAGTTTATGAAATGTTGAAAACCACCAAAGTGAATTAATGAGATAAATATGCTCATACGTGGTGTAAGTTTCAATATATCAAACTTTGTAATGACATTGCGTTTCGAGATTTCGTGAGCTTCCATTGAAAACAGCGATAACTCATAAGAATCGAGAAGGAGGAAAATAAGTTTATGAAATGTTGAAAACACTAAACTGATATAAAG
>JAMKOQ010000641.1:0-31042 GCA_026770425.1 Boechera divaricarpa
CAACACCTAGACAGAAACTAAAAATGGAAACTAAAACAGATACTGCATAGGACTAACAAGAGCAAGGCAATACAGAAACAGTGTATAGGGCTAGACGAGAATTCAATCAATGCAAGAGAAGTTCCTAAGGATGGGGTAATCGACCCAGTGTGTCCTCTTAGCCTACCCAGGTGGTCTAACAAAACTCAATCAAGCTATTCCCTAGACATCAAATATCACAACCAGTTAAGTCCACTCCCGTGATAAGTAACCTCAAGCTAGACCAGTTCCAAACCCAATCCCTTGGCGAAATCTACCCTAGCAGGCAATAAGATTCAGTTCAAATTGTCAATAAACACCCTAGACAACTAATCCCTTAGGCTAGATATGCAAATCTCTAACATCAATTCATTCAAGCATTTTATCAAACACCTTCTGGGTGGAAAAACACCTAATATCTAATCTCAATTGATCAGAGAGAAATTAGCATTAAGAACACTGATTTAGAAGGGAATTTAAACAATCAACTCTTAAACCACCTAGGAGACTAAGACTCCACACTAATTTAACCCATCCTCAAGAACCCTAATGACTACTCAGAACTCATGAAGAACAACATAATCACAAACCCAGAAATCATAAAAACTTGCATAGATGATAGAGATAGATAGAGAAATGATAGAACAGAAGAAATCAACTCAAAATAACAAGTAGAAACCAAATTACAAAGTCTATAAATCAAGAACAATGAAGAACTGAAGGGAAACTTGGAAATTAGGCATAAACTAAAACTTAGAGAAAAAAACTTAGAAGTCTTAATCCCACATTAGGTATTTATACTAAGCCTTAAAAACCCTAAAACGTCATGGGCAAAATAGTAAAAACGCGCAAAGTAAGGTGCAACTCGACCCTGTGCAGGTCGAGTGTTGTGCTCGAGCTAATGACATCAAGATTGCATTTTTGTGTGTTGAGCTCGACCCTTATACTCGACCCTATGGGCTCGAGTCAGGCTTGAAAACTTCAAGACTCCTCTTTTGTTTTGGGCTCGATCCCCTTACTCGACCCATAGGCTCGAGTGCGTTTGTCACTCAGTTGACTCGACCCCTTGTCTTGGGCATGGGTGCTCGAGTCTGGTGTCCTAGACAGCTTCGCTCGATTCCTCGTCTTGACCCTATGAGCTCGAGTCTGGTGTCCTAGACAGCTTCGCTCGATTCCTCGTCTTGACCCTATGAGCTCGAGTCTGGTGTCCTAGACAGCTTCGGGTCTAATTTCTCCAAAACCGCTGGAAGGTATCTGTAACAAGCCAAATGTGCAAGATGTATGCAAATCTAATGCAAAACACTCTAAGTATGCAAAACTAGATATAAATGACAAGAACAGGTCAAATAACATGTCTAAATGAATGAATAACGCAAGCTAAAACCATATAAAATGCAGACATATCAACTCCCCCAAACTTAGTCTTTGCTTGCCCTCAAGCACACAGAAGAATAAAAATGGAGAAGAGGTTTGAAAGTGGGGATTCATAACCAAAACTTGCAGATATAACCGATGATCTCAATGTCCAAGTTACCAATTCTAGAATGCAAAGTTTATAAACTCTACTCAAAAACATTAGCCATACTCTTCACAGCACAAGTTCAATCAAATCTCAACTTAGACATGCATTCAAATCTACATTCCCTTTAACATTCAATTAAGCAGAAACCATGAATCAGGCTATGCACATTCAATGAACTCATTTGGCTAAGGGTAAGGTCAAGAGACAAAGATGGTCCCTTCAGTATGATTTTATCATTTCAGAACAAGGATCTCTCAATGAGAAGGAATGAGCTTTAGTAGAATGCTAAAGGTAAGAGCCAACCTATGCATACAAGAATAGACTCTCATCTACCCAGTCCTACACAAGTGTTCTTAACCTTCAAGTCTAAACCCAGAAAGTCATCCTAATTCTACCCTTGACCCTCAGGCTTCCCTTTTGAAAGGTTAAAATCTGTTTGATGTGTTTTCTCTGTTCTTATTTTGATTTTGTGCATCCTTGACTCTTCATCTATGGCATAGAAAAACCAAAAAATTAAAAAAAAAAATTTGAAAAATCTTTAAAAAACAGAGTGTTCATGTAGTATTGCATATGCATATTAGGATTGAGTCTAGATTGTTTCATATAGGGCTGTTGCATATGCATAGGGGATGATGATGATTTAAACCTTGTAAACTTGCTGATCCAACTGTATGACTTCAATGCCCTCGTTTCAAGTTGTTTAATGCCTTGATATTGAGCTTGAAGTAAGACTGAACCATGTTCTGATTGCACAACTAGATCGAGTCTTAGCTGAAGCATGCTGTGATTTTCTGTCATTCCCTATCTATTTGAACCTGAATTTTGACTCATAATTATCATGCCTATGCACTGCATCTGAACTCATGGATACCATATACATACTTGGATTTTCTTTCATCTGTTTATACTGAAATAGCTAGTTTTTGCGTTTTCGCTATCTGTCAAATGCCTTAATGCATTTTCATGTCATTGTAATACAGAAAGGTGTCAATCCAAATGGGTGCGATATTAACCAAGAAGGATGCAATCAAACAGTCTAAGTCAAGCCAAACAAGCAGTGAGAAGGTGAAACTAGAAACTATCAAAAGGAAATCAAAAGCGATAACAGAAACTAAAACAGAATGAAAACAGAACATAAACAGAGTAAAGCTGAGACAATAAACAGAATAGAAACAGAACAAATACAGAACACGAAAATCAATCAAGAACGGAGCAGGTCCTAAGGATGGGGTAATTGACTTGGTGCATCCTCTTAATCTACCTAGATGGTTTAACAAACTCAATCAAGCTATTCCCTAGACATCAAACATCACAACCAGTTAAGTCCACTCCCGTGATAAGTAACCTCAAGCTAGACCAGTTCCAGACCCAATCCCTTAGCGAAATCTACCCTAGCAGGCATTAAGATTCAGTTCAATATTGTCAATAAACACCCTAGACAACTAATCCCTTAGGCTAGGTATGCAAATCTCTAACATCAGTTCAGTCAAGCATTTTATCAAACACCTTCTGCGCGGAAAAACACCTAAGTTCTAATCTCAATTGATCGAGAGAAATTAGCATTAAGAACACTGATTTAGAAGGGAAATCAAACAATCTACTCTTAAACCACCTAGAAGATTAAGATTCCACACCTAATCTAACCCATCCTTAAGAACCCTAATGACTACTCAGAAACCATGAAGAACAACATAATCACAAACCCGAAATCAAAATAAATTGCATAAGTAGAAAGATAAGGAAGAGAAAAGATAGAATAGAAAGATTCAAACACAAATACTCAGTAGAATCAAAGATATAGGATCCAGAAAGCAAGAACGGATGAAGAACACTTAAGAAAACCTAATTTCTGCCTAAAAACGAGTTCTCTCTTAAACATCTTAGAGAGTATTTATACTAAGTCTTAAACCCTACAAACGTCATGGGCAAAATAGTAAAAATGAGCGGCTAAGGTCCAGCTCGACCATGGGTGGTCGAGCTGGGTGGTCGAGCTGGGTTTAAATCAAGATTGCATTTTTATTCACCGGACTCGATCATGAGCTCGATCACCTGGGTCGCGCTGGGTCCGAAAACTTCAAGATTTGACTTTTATCTTTAGCTCGATCATGGGCTCGATCAGAGGAGGTCGAGCTGGGCTTTAGAAACTTCAAGATTGCATCTTTATGCCTAGCTCGATCATGGACTCGATCAGGCTTGCTAGATTCAGTCTCAAAGTGCAGTTTTTGGTGCAGAATGCACTAGCTCGACCATCTTGCTCGAGCTGGGTGCTAGAGTCAGTCTCTTTCGAGTTTCTGGTCGATTTAAGCTCTCCTTTTTCTTCATTTGACTTTAACATCTCCAATATCCCTTGAATGCACCTGAAACAAGTCAAAATGCAAAATGCATGCAATTCTAATGCAAAACACTCTAAGTATGCAAAACTAGAGATAAATGATAAGAACAGGCTATTAAAGAAGGCTAAATGAATGAATAATGCAAGCTAAAACCATATAAAATGCAGACATATCAACTTCCCCAAACTTAGTCTTTGCTTGCCCTCAAGCAAACAGAAGAATAAGAATGGAGAAGAAGTTGGAAAATGGGGATTCAGAACCAAAGCTTGCAGACAAAACAGATGATCTCAATGTCCAAGTTGCTAGTTCTAGAATGCAAAGTATATGAACTCTACTTAAAAACTTTAGCCATACTCTTCTCAGCACAATTTCAATTAAATCTCAATCTAGACACGCATTCAAATCTATCATTCCCCTTAACATTCATTTAAACAGAAACCATGAATCAAGCTATGCACATTCAATGAACTCATTTGGCTAAGGGTAAGGTCAAGAGACAAAGATGGTCCCCTTCAGTATGGTTTTATCATTTCAGAACAAGGATCTCTAAATGAGAAGGAATGAGCTTTAGTAGAATGCTAAAGGTAAGAACCAACCTATGCATACAAGAATAGACTCTCATCTACCCAGTCCTACACAAGTGTTCTTAACCTTCAAGTCTAAACCCAGAAAGTCATCCTAATTCTACCCTTGACCCTCAGGCTTCCCTTTTGATTTCTTGGATCATTTTCATCTTTTCTTTTTATTTTTGGTTCTAGGAGGGGTTATACACATATACATCTAGCGGATTGGGGGTTTTTCTTAACTAGCTTAGGCATTTTTATATTTTTTCAGACTTTTAAGCTTTCTGCCTCTTCTTTTCTTTTATTATGCACATCCCCTAATTCTTTACTGGATACTTAAACATTCAGATCATTCCCCTCCTAAGAACTCTTATCCTTTTTCTTTCATCTTTCTCCAAGTTTTTTCATTCTTTTCTTTTCACAGAACCAAACCGAATACCCAATGATCAAGATCCCACCTAGTCCTATCTGATTCGAAAATTGCAAACCAGAACTACATGAGATTCTATCCTTGTCGGCTCAAACCTAACACTTTCTACCAAGCTCATTTAGAAATAGGCCTCACACACTCAAGAAAATAATATCATGGCTTGAAAGAAGGCTAGGCTAAAGGCATGGTAAAATTGTTCTAATGATGAGAACAGCTACTTGGATTAGCAAAGAGTGGTATAAACAGATGAAAGAAAATCCAAGTATGTATATGGTATCCATGAGTTCAAATGCAGTGCATAGACATGATAATTATGAGTCAAAATTCAGGTTCAAATAGATAGGGAAAGACAGAAAATCACAGTATGCTTTCAATTGAGACCTAATCTAGCTGTGCATTCAAAGTATGGTGCAGTCTTACTTCAAGCTCAATAACAAAGCATTAAACAACTAGAAACGAGGGCATTGAAATTATACAATTGAATTAGCAAGCTTACAAGGTTTAAAATCATCATAGTCCCCTATGCATATACAACAACCCTATATGAAAACAATCTAGACTCAATCCTAAAATGTAAATGCAGCTACATGAACACTCTGTTTTTGTAATCTTTTTCGAAAATTTTTCAAATTTGTTTGGTTTTTCTATGCCTTAGATGCATGCAGACTCAAGAATTAAAAATAAGAACACAGAAAACATGTCAAACACATCTTAAACCCTCCCCCAAACTCAAATTACACAGTCCCTTGTGTAATAAAAATCTGAAGGATGGTTTAAGAAACAACAAAAAGCACTAAACAAAATGCAAATGATATATACAAGAATGGATAGAACAGGTACCTCAAGGGGTGGAGAAGAAGGAGGAGATCGAATCCTCCATGCTTTCCCGAGTGTAGGCAGCATGGGAGCTTGGCTCGACCACTGACTCTACCACCCTGGTCGAGCTGGGTGGTCGAGCTAGAGTGTCTGCTTACAGATCTCCACTTTTTCGTGATTCAATGCTCATACTCTCCTGAAATCATACCAGCAAGCCAAAAACACGAATTAGCATAATTAAACGATGATTTAAAAGAAAACTAAAGCAATATATACAAGGATAGACATGGGACTTCCTCCCAAGTGAGCTTGTTTATAGTCGCTAAGCTTGACTTCCGGTTTCGCTTAGGTCTATGGTGGTTCATGGAGGGGAACGGAGGTCTCCTCTGCAATGATCTGACCATGTATGAATGGCTTGACCCCTTGCTCATTCATTGTGCTCTCAGCTCCATCCTTTCTTTCCAGAGACTTCCCTTTCTGTTTATAAATCTTTGAGGGTGGAGCTTTCTCAATTGTGCCAATACACTGTACTATCTCATCACGGTAGCCATCATCTTTGATAGTCATTGTGCCACATAGCTCATTTGGAGAAGCTTTTAGTGGGTAATAGGCCTTGTCATCCACATTCATAAGAACTACCCTTTGGTTCTTGAAGTCTATGTTTGCACCAGTAGTGCTGAGGAAGGGAGTTCCAAGGAGGAGTGGGAGCTTGTTAGCCTTCTTCATTTCCATAATAACGAAGTCCGTTGGGACTAGACAATCCCCAACTTTAAGTGGATAATCTTCAAGAAGACCAAGTGGCTTCCGTGAATGAGCATCTCCAAAAGTGATGGGTGATGGGTGATGAGTGATGCTTCCTATCCCAAGACTCTGTAACATTTCATGGGACATGACATTCACACTTGAGCCGGAGTTGATGAAATGAGGGATGAAGATTCACAGGTGGATGCTAGACTCGATCGAGTGAAGACAGGGCTTGATCGAGTCAGAAATAGACTCGATGCTAGACTCGATCCAGTGAAGACAGGACTCGATCGAGTCAGTGAGAAAGAGACTGCAGAACTCGGCCAAGGGACCAGCGGTCCAAAGGAGAGAACACCAAAGGGACCAATGGTCCAAGAAAGAGATGCAAGTGGCGAATGGACCAGCGGTCCAAAGGAGAGAGCACTCTATGGACCAATGGTCCGAGACAAAGATGCAAGTGGTGCAAGTTGCACATGAAGTGGCTCAGAGGCATGGGGCTTGGCAAATGGTGTCAGCCCTTGGGAGAAACATTAGCTAGTTGCACTTGAGTGTTTAGCTTGTAGTTATTTTATACTTGTAAGTATAGATTAGTCTTTCTATTTAATGTTGTAATCACCCAGAACATAATAAGCAGAAGAATTATTCAGAAATCTCTCTTGTTCTAAAATCTCTTTCATACTCTAAAACTTTCATGGTATCAGAGCAAGTTAGGTTCTAACTCTGCTAAATACTCTTAAGTGTTTTGTTCTCTACTTGTTTCTGGAAAAACAATGGGAGGTTCAAAGCAGATCACATTACCAGTTGTGCTAAATGGGAATAACTTTCTCCTTTGGTCAAGAACAGCAAAGATAGCCTTGAGAAGCCAAGGCTTGTGGGAACATGTAATCTCCACAGAAAAGGAGAAGACGGGTGAGACAATTCTTCTTAAGAAGAAGAAGGTGATCACGCCTAAGAAGAAGACCGGAGAGAGGTCCGGTGATGAAGATGATTCTGACGAGGATGATGAGGATGAAGCATCACGTTGGGAGCAATCTGATCAGTTGGTGTTGGCAGTTCTACAGAGCTCTCTGGAACCATCCATTCTCTCAGCCTATTCTTACTCAGAAACGGCTAAAGAGTTATGGGATACTCTTCAAGGAGTCTATGGGAACCTTAGCAACATCAGCCGAATATTCGAAGTCAAGAGGGCTTTGACTACTCTCCAGCAAGAGGGGAGATCATTTAAGGATGTGTTCGGGGAATTCAAAGGATTGTGGTTCGAAATGGAGATGCTTAGACCATCCACCTCGGATCCAAAAGAGCTAGATGAGCGCAGAGAGCAAGACCAAGTATTTGGTTTGCTACTAACTTTGAATGACTCATTCAAAGATCTCATCAAACACATCCTAAGGTATGAGAAGCTACCTTCCCTCAATGAAGTGTGCATGGCAATTCAAAAGGAAGAAGGCTCAGGAGGTCTCTTCCAAGGAGTGAGTGAGTCTGCCCATGTAAGCCGTGGTTCATACACCTTTGGCGACAAGAAGGGAATAGTGTGTGACCATTGCAAAATGAAGGGACATACCAAGGATAGGTGTTGGACCTTATATCCACACTTAAGGCCAGCAAGGTTGAAAAACATGGGTCAGAGCTCTAAGGAAGGTGGTGGAATGGCTAGGGCGGATGATATGGTAAGGAGATCTGAGTTTGAGGCTCTCATGAAGAGCATCCCAAAAAATTCACCGAACCGGGTAAGTGCCTTATGGCTGGTACATCTCAAGTTCTTAAACCACTAGTAGTCGATTCTGGAGCCACAAACAACATGATATGTGACTCTAGACTCTTATCTAATATTAGACCATATTCTGGAAGTGTGAATGTGGCTAATGGTGAAAGTGTGATGATCGAAGGGATTGGAGATTTGGGCTTGTTAGATCAGAAAACTAAGGCTCTATTTTTACCTAGTTTTTCTAACAACCTCTTATCCGTTTCAAAGACCACCAAGGAGTTGGATTGTATTGTTATGTTTGGAGCTAATGGAGTATTGTTTCAGGATAATAAAACTAAGGCTTTGATCGGTGAAGGAAAAGTTAGTAACGGGTTGTACACATTGGGAGAGGAGGCGTTGGGGTCTTCTAGTGAATGCGGATTATATGCTAAGGTTTCTCAAACCAAGTGGCATGAACGTTTTGGGCACCCTCAACTCAAGATGTTGAAGCTTGTGGCACCAGGCATAAGTGGAGAACAAGAAGAGTGTGAGGCTTGCATTTTGGGGAAACATTGTAGAAGCATGTTTCCAGATTCATCCAAGTGTTATGATGAATGTTTTGATTTAGTTCACACAGATGTATGGACAGCCCCTTATCCTTCACGAGATCAATACAAGTATTTCGTTTCTTTTATTGATGAAAAGAGCAAATACACATGGATTACTCTAATGACGTCAAAGAGTCAAGTGTTTGAGGCATTCACTCGGTTCCATAGTTATGTCACAACACAATTTGAAGCTAAAATCAAAACATTGAGAAGTGATAATGGCGGAGAGTATGTGAATAGATGTCTTAAAGAATTCTTGGAAAAGAACGGCATTATTCACCAAACTTCTTGCCCTTATACTCCACAACAAAACGGAGTGGCCGAGAGGAAGAACCGGCACTTATTGGAAACAGCGCGAGCAATGATGTTTGCTAGAGGAGTTCCAACGTCTTTCTGGGGTGATGCTGTGATGACAGCAGGATATTTGATCAACCGTCTTCCTTCTAAAGGTCTAGACAATCTATCTCCATATGAGGTACTTACTAAATCCAAAGCAAGCATCAATCATCTGAGAGTGTTTGGGAGTGTATGCTTTGTGTTTATACCCGAAGCAAACCGCAACAAGCTAGAAGCTAAGAGCATGAAATGCATGTTTGTGGGCTACTCACCAACACAAAAAGGGTATAAATGCTACCATCCAGAATACAAGAGAATCTATATCTCCCGTGATGTGAAATTTCATGAGGAGGAAGGATACTTTCAAAGGAAGGAGTGGAACGATAGCATTGGACTAGTCACTCCTCAACAACACTCTCAAGTAACTAATACTCGAATCATTTTGAATGGATTACAAAATCTTGTGGATAGAGGGAAGAGATCAAATAATCAAACGAAGACAAATGAAGAAAAATACCAAGAGAGAGAAGCTGTGGGTGACAGACTCGATCGAGTCAGTGATGGACATGATCGAGTCAGTCGTAGAAACCGAGAGGGGGAAGCTATCGTTGATGGACTCGATCGAGTCAGTAGTAGAGTCGATCGAGTCAGTTGTGAACCAAATGATCAAGACTCAGAAAACTCTAAAGAAACGATGGAGTCAAGTCGTTCTGAGAGTGAGGGGGAATATGATCACACAGAGATAAATCAAGAACATGAAGCCGTGGAACAGGGAGGCCTAAGGAGAAGTACGAGGCAAAAGTTTGGTCCGGAAAATTGGAAAAACACAAGGGTTTACTATAACAACTCGGCTATTGAAGAAACTGAGTCCTCTAATGTGGTGAAGGAGTGTACTGGGTGTACGGCAGGTCCTATAGGCAACAGCACTCCCTCATTACTAAGTAGAGACTCTATTCTACTCAATAGTCAAGAAAGGATCAAAGAAACAAGTGTTTACCCAATTGACAGTTTCTGTTCTATAAAGAGGCTACCCGTGGATCATCAGGCATTCCTAGTTGAGTTGGACAAAGAGGAGATTCCAGGCTCTTATAAGGATGCAAGAAGTGACCCAAAATGGGTTAAAGCTATGGGTGAAGAGTTAGACTCGATGAAAAAGAATGGAACGTGGGAAATAATGGAGCTACCAGATAACAAGAAAACAGTGGGGTGTAGGTGGGTCTTCACAATCAAATATACCAGTACAGGAACTGTTGAGAGATACAAAGCTCGGCTAGTAGCCAAGGGATATACTCAAATATATGGAGAGGACTACACGGAGACATTTGCACCAGTTGCCAAATTACACTCGGTAAGGGTTCTTTTATCTGTGGCCATCAATAAATCATGGAGTTTATGGCAGATGGATGTCAAGAATGCTTTCCTCCAAGGTGATTTAGAAGAAGAAGTATTCATGGAAATCCCTGAAGGAGTCTCAGTAAAGGAAGGTAACAATTTGGTATGCAAGCTTCACAAAGCTATCTATGGTCTAAAACAGTCTCCTAGGGCGTGGTATCAACGACTAAGCAATTGTTTGATACAAGATGGATTTACAATGTCCGAGGCTGATCACTCCCTGTTTATGGCTCATGGCAATCAAGGGACCATAGTGGTGTTGATATATGTGGATGATATCATCATCACCGGAGATAACACGGACGGGATCAACAAGACCAAAGACATGCTTAAAAGGGCATTTGAGATCAAAGATTTGGGGGAACTAAAATACTTCTTGGGTATTGAGATGGTTCGGTCTAAAGAGGACATGTTTATTTCACAACGAAAATATGCATTGGAGCTGTTAAGTGAAATTGGGAAACTTGGGTCTAGACCAGCCAAGACTCCTCTTGACGAGAATTACAAGGAAGAGATTGAGAAGGAGCCTTGGCCAGAGGTAAAGCAATATCAAAGGCTTGTGGGAAGATTGATCTACTTGACAATCACTAGGCCAGATATATGCTTCGCTGTGAACCAAGTAAGTAAGCATATGTCAGCACCAACTTTTCATCATTGGAACATGATTGAAAGGATCTTACGATATCTAAAGTCTAATCCTGGAAAGGGCATCTGGATGAAAAACAATAGCAATACCACCTTGGTAGGCTATTGTGATGCGGATTGGGCTGGAGATAGAATAGATCGTAAGTCTACAACAGGATATTGCACATTGATTGGCGGAAACCTAGTTACTTGGAAAAGCAAAAAACAAAAGGTTGTTTCACTATCAAGTGCGGAGGCAGAGTATAGAGCTATGAAATAAGCCATAAAAGAACTCATTTGGCTGAAACGTCTTCTAAATGAGTTGGGAGTAAAGTGTGAAGAACCAATCACACTATTCTGTGATAACATGGCCGCATTACACATAGCCTCCAATCCTGTGTTCCATGAGAGAACTAAACACATCGAGGTCGATTGCCATTTTGTGAGAGAAAAAGTTCAAGATGGCACAATCAATACTTTGTTCGTAAGGAGTGAAGATCAGTATGCGGATATATTCACTAAAGCAGCTACTACACAAGTGTGTGACTTCATCCATGGCAAGATAGGCTTAATCGATCCTCACCAGCCTATCTTGAGGGGGAATGATAAAATGAGGGATGAAGATTCACAGGTGGATGCTAGACTCGATCGAGTGAAGACAGGGCTTGATCGAGTCAGAAATAGACTCGATGCTAGACTCGATCCAGTGAAGACAGGACTCGATCGAGTCAGTGAGAAAGAGACTGCAGAACTCGGCCAAGGGACCAGCGGTCCAAAGGAGAGAACACCAAAGGGACCAATGGTCCAAGAAAGAGATGCAAGTGGCGAATGGACCAGCGGTCCAAAGGAGAGAGCACTCTATGGACCAATGGTCCGAGACAAAGATGCAAGTGGTGCAAGTTGCACATGAAGTGGCTCAGAGGCATGGGGCTTGGCAAATGGTGTCAGCCCTTGGGAGAAACATTAGCTAGTTGCACTTGAGTGTTTAGCTTGTAGTTATTTTATACTTGTAAGTATAGATTAGTCTTTCTATTTAATGTTGTAATCACCCAGAACATAAAAAGCAGAAGAATTATTCAGAAATCTCTCTTGTTCTAAAATCTCTTTCATACTCTAAAACTTTCAGGAGTCGCATAGAGCATCTTCAATTTTCAGATCACCAAGAGAGCAGGCTATGGAGAACATACCAGGATTGCCAAGCTTGGGGAGAGACTTAGGCTCAATCTTTGTCATGCTGGGTGAATCAATGCAATCGACATTACCCTTGTTGTCAATCATGGTTACGTCCTTATCCTTCTTGAATCTTCCTAGGAATGGAAGTTTAGGTTTATAAGGAGGGGGGGCAGAGGGTTGTTTCTTTTCCTCAGAAATAACTGGTTTTTCAACAGGTAGCGCACTGGCTCGACCTGGCACTCGAGCTAGCTGGTCGAGTCCGTCTTTCTTTTCCCCAGAATCAGCGAATTTTTCAGCAGGTAGTGTGTAGGCTCGAGCGGGGGCTCGAGCTAGCTGGTCGAGCTTGTCGGTCGAGTCTGGCTTCTCAACTTGACCTTGATTTAAATCCTCCCCATCTATACCCTCACTACATTCTTCTGTCAAAACCACCATACCTTGAATCTCCTTGGCTTTCTCGTTTCTTCGCATCCTTCAAGAATTTTTGATATGCAGGAAACATTGAGAAGGTATCAATGAGAGGTATCCTAATCTCTGCTTCCTTCATGTGCTTGTCAAAAAGCGCTCTATACTTATCCATTACCTCCTTTTTGAATCGTTTTGGGAAAGGCAGTTTGGGTTTGTAAGGAGGAGGGACAAAGGGTGCTTTCTTTTTCTCTGAAACAGCAGGTTTTGCAGCAGGTAGAGGGCTGACTCGACCTAGTTGGTCGAGTTGGGTGCTAGAGTCAGCCTCTAGACGGATTTTTTTTGTAATCTTTGCAGCTCAAATCCTCCCCATCATTAATCTCACTGTCCTCAGTGACTTTAACTGATCCTTCCCTCTCAGGTAACTCCTTTCCACTCCTTAAGGTGATTGCATTGGTGTTAGCATCTGAACCAGAAAGCAAAGTCTCATTTTCTCTAAATGCAGCTTCATGATCAGCAATGGGACTTGATTCCATTGAAAAGATGGCATTGCAATACTACTTGGGGTTCTGAATTGCTTTTCCTGGAAGTTGTCCAATAGGAGCTGTGGAGGAAGTATATGCAGTTTTGCCCTCCAAGTACTTAATTCTGGAGTTCAATGACTCAAATTTGCTAGAGAGATAATTATAGGTATAATCCATCTGCGTTTTCATTTCACCGAGCTTCTTAGCTGTTTCCATTGCGCCAGCCGCTTGGCCCTGTAGAATTTGTTGCAACATTTGTGTCATCTGATTATCTGGAGCGGTAGAAGGCTGAGCTTGGTGAGATGTGAAACCAGGTGGAGGACCCATGACTCCCTGTTGCGAGTAGCTGTTCGGGTAGTGCTGCTTAGGAACAAAACTCTGATTCTGGTTGTAAGCAGCAAAAGGCTTGGACTGAGGTGGTGGTTGCTGAGGCGGGTAGACTTGATCCTGAGGGTTAGCAACATTGGTGCTTCTGTAAGAGAGATTCGGGTTGTTCTTGTAATTGATGAAACCTTTGTTGTACTGCCCCTGATTCTGCACATAGCTGACCTCTTCTAGACCGTCATCCTCCCCATCTTGAACCTGAAAAACCGTATCTTCATTTGCAAAGTGGACATGCTTCTGCTGGTGTAGGAGCTGATCTAACTTGGCATTCATAGCCTTCATCTCCTTACGATGCCTCTCCTCTGAATCAACATTACTCTTTACACTTCTATCAAGAAGCATTCGGACTTTTGGGAGAACCCCTCTGTAAAGTGTGCTTAGTAGGGACTCGTTGCTGAAACCATGATGAGGACATTGAGTGGTGTAGCCCTTGAATCGTTCCCAGCATTCACAGAAGCTCTCCCCATCTTTCTGAGAAAATCCGGATATTTCGTTCCTGAGGCGAGCGGTGCGAGCATTGGAGAAGAACTTGGCAAGGAAAGCTCGCTTGCAATCATCCCATGAAGTAATAGAGCCATGAGGTAGATTCTTCTCCCAGAGATGGGCTTTGTCACCAAGAGAGAATGGAAAGAGTCGCAGCTTGAAACCATCTTCGCTGACGCCATTAATCTTGGTGAGGCTACAGAGCCTATCAAACTCATCTAGATGATCGAGAGGGTCTTCCATAGGCAGCCCATGGAATTTGTTGCTCTGTACCATAGCTATTAAGCCACTCTTGATCTCAAAGTTGTTGTTTTGGACTGTAGGAGGTACAATCCCTTGTCTGTTGGTGTGAGTGTTTGGAGCATCTCCTGCACCAATCAGACGCGGCCTTCTCTGAGGAGGCATAGGTGCAGGCTCTGGTGGTGGATTATGGTCAGCCATAACTAGTGGATCTTGGTGATCTACTCTGAGATGTTCTCTCTGCTCTCTCAACTGTTGTGGTAGCTTGTTAATATTGTCGAGATAGCGAATGAGGTTCTGACTGCCTTTTGATCTCGTTTGCATGCAGGGGGAGCTAACTCGATGGGCGGACTCGAGCGGGTGTGGTCGAGCTAGGCTAGCTCGATCTAGCGTGGTCGAGCTGGTGAAATCGAGTCAAATTGTACCTGAAATGCAAAGAGACAGAAAGAAAAAACTAAGTCAGGAACAGAGTAGATCGAATAAGAACTTGATCTAAAACGATTTGAAATCCTAATTGTAACAAACAACGCCCAAATGGCAACGGCGCCAATTTGAAATAGCTAGTTTTTGCGTTTTCGCTATCTGTAAAATGCCTTAATGCATTTTCATGTCATTGTAATACAGAAAGGTGTCAATCCAAATGGGTGCGATATTAACCAAGAAGGATGCAATCAAACAGTCTAAGTCAAGCCAAACAAGCAGTGAGAAGGTGAAACTAGAAACTATCAAAAGGAAATCAAAAGCGATAACAGAAACTAAAACAGAATGAAAACAGAACGAAACGAGTAAAGCTGAGACAATAAACAGAATAGAAACAGAACAAATACAGAACACGAAAATCAATCAAGAACGGAGCGAGTCCTAAGGATGGGGTAATTGACTTGGTGCATCCTCTTAATCTACCTAGATGGTTTAACAAACTCAATCAAGCTATTCCCTAGACATCAAACATCACAACCAGTTAAGTCCACTCCCGTGATAAGTAACCTCAAGCTAGACCAGTTCCAGACCCAATCCCTTAGCGAAATCTACCCTAGCAGGCATTAAGATTCAGTTCAATATTGTCAATAAACACCCTAGACAACTAATCCCTTAGGCTAGGTATGCAAATCTCTAACATCAGTTCAGTCAAGCATTTTATCAAACACCTTCTGGGCGGAAAAACACCTAAGTTCTAATCTCAATTGATCAGAGAGAAATTAGCATTAAGAACACTGATTTAGAAGGGAAATCAAACAATCTACTCTTAAACCACCTAGAAGATTAAGATTCCACACCTAATCTAACCCATCCTTAAGAACCCTAATGACTACTCAGAAACCATGAAGAACAACATAATCACAAACCCAGAAATCAAAATAAATTGCATAAGTAGAAAGATAAGGAAGAGAAAAGATAGAATAGAAAGATTCAAACACAAATACTCAGTAGAATCAAAGATATAGGATCCAGAAAGCAAGAACAGATGAAGAACACTTAAGAAAACCTAATTTCTGCCTAAAAAAACGAGTTCTCTCTCTTAAACATCTTAGAGAGTATTTATACTAAGTCTTAAAACCCTACAAACGTCATGGGCAAAATAGTAAAAATGAGCGGCTAAGGTCCAGCTCGACCATGGGTGGTCGAGCTGGGTGGTCGAGCTGGGTTTAAATCAAGATTGCATTTTTATTCACCAGACTCGATCATGAGCTCGATCACTGGGGGTCGCGCTGGGTCCGAAAACTTCAAGATTTGATTTTTATCTTCAGCTCGATCATGGGCTCGATCAGAGGAGGTCGAGCTGGGCTTTAGAAACTTCAAGATTGCATCTTTATGCCTAGCTCGATCATGGACTCGATCAGGCTTGCTAGAGTCAGTCTCAAAGTGCAGTTTTTGGTGCAGAATGCACTAGCTCGACCATCTTGCTCGAGCTGGGTGCTAGCGTCAGTCTCTTTCGAGTTTCTGGTCGAGTTAAGCTCTCCTTTTTCTTCATTTGACTTTAACATCTCCAATATCCCTTGAATGCACCTGAAACAAGTCAAAATGCAAAATGCATGCAATTCTAATGCAAAACACTCTAAGTATGCAAAACTAGAGATAAATGATAAGAACAGGCTATTAAAGAAGGCTAAATAAATGAATAATGCAAGCTAAAACCATATAAAATGCAGACATATCATATACCACTCTTTGCTGATCCAAGTAGCTGTTCTCATCATTAGAACAGTTTTACCATGCCTTTAGCCTAGCCTTCTTTCAAGCCATGATATTATTTTCTTGAGTGTGTGAGACCTATTTCTGAATGAGCTTGGTAGAAAGTGTTAGGTTTGAGCCGACAAGGATAGATTCTCATGTAGTTCTGGTTTGCAATTTTCGAATCAGATAGGAATTAGGTGGGATCTTGATCATTGGGTATTGGGGTTGGTTCTGTGGATAGAAAAGAATGAAAAACTTGGAAAAGATTGAAAGAAAAGGATAAAAGTTCTTAGGAGGGGAATGATCTGAATGTCTAAGTATCTAGTAAAGGATTAGGAGGTGCTGAGTATAAGAATAGAAAGGGCAAAAAGCTTAAAGTCTTAAAAACATGAAAAATGCCCAAGCTGGTCATGAAAAACCATGAGAAAAACCCCAATCCGCTAGAAGTATTTGTATAACCTCTCCTAGAACAAAAACATGAAGAAAAGATGAAACTGGTACTCAAAGTTTATGAACTCTACTCAAAAACATTAGCCATACTCTTCACAGCACAAGTTCAATCAAATCTCAACCTAGACATGCATTCAAATCTACATTCCCTTTAACATTCAATTAAGCAGAAACCATGAATCAGGCTATGCACATTCAATGAACTCATTTGGCTAAGGGTAAGGTCAAGAGACAAAGATGGTCCCTTCAGTATGATTTTATCATTTCAGAACAAGGATCTCTCAATGAGAAGGAATGAGCTTTAGTAGAATGCTAAAGGTAAGAGCCAACCTATGCATACAAGAATAGACTCTTATCTACCCAGTCCTACACAAGTGTTCTTAACCTTCAAGTCTAAACCCAGAAAGTCATCCTAATTCTACCCTTGGCCCTCAGGCTTCCCTTTTGATTTCTTGGATCAGTTTCATCTTTTCTTCATGTTTTTGTTCTAGGAGAGGTTATACAAATACTTCTAGCGGATTGGGGTTTTTCTCATGGTTTTTCATGACCAGCTTGGGCATTTTTCATGTTTTTAAGACTTTAAGCTTTTTGCCCTTTCTATTCTTATACTCAGCACCCCCTAATCCTTTACTAGATACTTAGACATTCAGATCATTCCCCTCCTAAGAACTTTTATCCTTTTCTTTCAATCTTTTCCAAGTTTTTCATTCTTTTCTATCCACAGAACCAACCCCAATACCCAATGATCAAGATCCCACCTAATTCCTATCTGATTCGAAAATTGCAAACCAGAACTACATGAGAATCTATCCTTGTCGGCTCAAACCTAACACTTTCTACCAAGCTCATTCAGAAATAGGTCTCACACACTCAAGAAAATAATATCATGGCTTGAAAGAAGGCTAGGCTAAAGGCATGGTAAAACTGTTCTAATGATGAGAACAACTACTTGGATCAGCAAAGAGTGGTATAAACAGATGAAAGAAAATCCAAGTATGTATATGGTATCCATGAGTTCAGATGCAGTGCATAGGCATGATAATTATGAGTCAAAATTCAGGTTCAAATAGATAGGGAATGACAGAAAATCACAGCATGCTTCAGCTAAGACTCGATCTAGTTGTGCAATCAGAACATGGTTCAGTCTTACTTCAAGCTCAATATCAAGGCATTAAAACAACTTGAAACGAGGGCATTGAAGTCATACAGTTGGATCAGCAAGTTTACAAGGTTTAAATCATCATCATCCCCTATGCATATGCAACAGCCCTATATGAAACAATCTAGACTCAATCCTAATATGCATATGCAATACTACATGAACACTCTGTTTTTTAAAGATTTTTCAAAATTTTTTTTTTAATTTTTTGGTTTTTCTATGCCATAGATGAAGACTCAAGGATGCACAAAATCAAAATAAGAACAGAGAAAACACATCAAACAGATCTTAACCTTTCCCCCCAAACTTAAATCACACAGTCCCTTATGTGATAAAAATTTGTGAAGAGAGATTAAGAAGCAACAGAAAACAAGAAAATAATGCATCTAATATATACAAGAAAGGATGGAGCAGGTACCTCAAGGCTTGGAGAAGAAGGAGGAAATCGAGTCCTCCATGCTCTCACGCGTATAGGCTGACTCGACCTGGGTGTGCTCGAGCTGGTGGCTCGAGTCTGGCGTGTGCGTGTGTGTCTCGACCTCCGTGGTTGAGCTGATGGCTCGAGCTAGAGGTTGAGCCCTGCGAACATCTCTTCTTCTTCCTTTCGTAATGTTGAAGCTGCCTTGGTTCGAAAGAGGAGGCTCTTGGTGGTTCCATTGAAGGTGCAGGAGGCCGGGGTTCTTCCCAAAATGAACCGCTTTCTACCAGAACTCTCCTGGGCAAGATAATTTTCTTAGATGCAGGGGCAGTGAATTTTTGTTTGAAGTCCTTGAGCTGGTCCTTAACCTCCTTCATTTGGTCTTTCAGCTCCTTCACAGTGCCCTTAAGTTTAGAAATGGTCTTGCCCTGGAATTTGTTCCACTTCTGTAAAAGACCAATCCTTTTGTGTGCCTCCTTCAGTGCTGGGCTATGTGATGGCTTAAGGCTATACTCCTCAAATGCATACCTTTCTGTTGCATCATCCTCTTCTTCAACAGCAACATGATCGTCTGGACTTGTGTCTTCATGCATGATCTCCTCTTCTGGATTGTAGAGTCTATCAAGAGGAGGATCGAAGTCTATGTTCTGGCCCATTCGCACCTTTGTTAGATCCGTGCAGGGAAGACGCAGCTTGGCTTTGCCAATGGTCGGATGCATGAACTTGTATAGATGCTTATCAAGAGGTGTTGTGTGGTCTAGGAAACTGCACCTTCTCAAGGCATCTACATCTATCCATTTAGGTGGATAGGGCTCCGAAATTAGCTCCACATTACATGCAACAAGAATCGGAGTAATTATACCCCCAATGCAAAGTTCACCCCCAGACTCCATCTTATGCATCCTCAGCGCCCATTCCTTGTAGTAAAGCAGTTGTTCCAGCAGACCAAAGGTGAGATTCGCATCAGCTCTATCACCTCTCATCTTCAACCCATCTCTTGTATACCCCAGGAGTGGAAGTAAGCACAGGTCCATCATCTTCAACTCTCCTTCATTTACTGTTCCAGTCACCTTTCTCGCAAACATAGTGTTTGCTATAGTCTTGTGAAGATACCTCAGGACAGGGCTTCTAATGCTAGAGCTCTTACTTCTGGAGGAGGAGAAAGGCTTGGTGTCTCCAATGGTTGACCATAGTTGCAGGAGCTCCTCGTGGTCAATGTCTTGAACTGGTTCAATTCCTTCAGAAAAGCCATATAGAGTACTTATTTCCTTGATGGTGAGGGTATAGGGTCGACTTCTGCATGTGAAGGTGATGAAGCCAGGACCGCCATCAGATTCATAGTCGGGCTCCTCATCGTAGAAGTGAACAGCAAGAGACGAGAGGAAATGGCAGGTCTCCTCCTTGTAAGCTTCCATCTGCATGCTCATGAACCTACATAAGCCGCCTGTCTCATACAGATACTCCACATCTCTAGCAATGCCGAGTTGCATCATTGTTTCTCTGTGCGGGTATCGTGTCCCTTCGAGACCTCGAGCAAGAAGAACCTCCAGATATTTTGCTGCGGATGGCCTGTTCCTCTTGTGAGGCTTCTTTGCTGCCTTAGGTTGTTCGTTTTCGTCTGTAGCACCACCGTCAAGAGGAAGGTTGGGCTCCATGGGTTTCTTTCCTTCGCGTGTAGCATGGGGGAGCTTTTTCTCCGAAACGCCAACACCTTGACTTGACCCACCTGCTCGAGCTTGGGAGCTCGAGCTCGACTTCCGCCCCTTTTTGCTCGACCCCTTGGCTCGAGCGTACGTGCTCGAGTCAGGCACTTCTTCAACTTCCATGGGTTCTTCTGTTGGAGGAACGGTCTCTCTCCACATCTGGAAGCTTCGGGCGAGTGCTTCTGCTGACCGTCGGCGAGCTTGACGTGAATCCATACCTGAGAATTACTCACAGAAAGAAGAGAGACCCAAGAATGTTAGAATAACCTCAAGAACAGCAATAAGAAATGAAGTATAGAGGATGAACACTCAAGAACAAATAGAGAGAGCTGGAAAATAAAAAAGAGAGAGAAGTGAGAGAGTGAGGAGAGTCTTGGGCGAGTTTGGCTTATATAGCCAAGTGGGAGGAGACCAAAAAGACAGAGGGGAGCGTGTGTGTCGGAGTTCAAATTTGAACTTGAGCGCCAAAAGGAGTGGACTCGAGCTGACTACTCGACCAGGTGGGGTCGAGTCTGACGTCCGACACGGCCTGACACACTGACTCGAGCCTCTGACTCGACCAGGTAGGGTCGAGTATAGTCTGACATATTTCTGACTCGAGCCTCTGACTCGACCTGGTAGGGTCGAGTACATCCACTTGTCAGAATTTTGAATTTTGAAATTTCCCTCCTGAGGTTCGGTAGGTTGGCTCGAGCCTAGGGGTCGAGTTGAATGCTCGAGTCAGCCCATTCCTGTGCGTTTTTGCCTCCTTTTCATGATTCACTTCTCATACTTTCCTGAAATCACACCATCAAGACAAAATCAAACAGCTTAGCGCATTTATTTGACGTTTTAAAAACTAAAAGAAATATGTACAGAGATAGACATGAGACTTCCTCCCAAGTGAGCTTGTTTATAGTCACTAAGCTTGACTTCCTGTTTCGCTTAGGCGGTGGAAGGCTCATCCAGAGGAATCGAAGTTCCTTCTGGAATGACGGCATTGGCTAGATAGGGCTTGAGCCTCTGCCCGTTCACAGTGAATTCGTTTCCGCCTTTTCCCGATAAGGTGACTGCTCCGTAAGGCAAGACTTCTTTGATGGAGAACGGCCCGGACCATCTAGACTTGAGCTTTCCCGGAAACAGCTTGAGTCTGGAATTGAAAAGGAGGACTTGATCACCAGCCTTGAATTCTTTGTGCAAGATCCTCTTGTCATGGAATGCCTTGGTCCTCTCTTTGTAGATCTTAGAACTTTCATAAGCATCCAGCCTGATATCTTCCAGCTCATGCAGGTCCAATACTCTCTTTTCCTGGGCAGGCTTGATATCTAAATTCAGAAGCTTTGTTGCCCATAGTGCCTTATACTCAACCTCAACAGGTAGATGACAAGCCTTGCCATAAAGGAGCTGGAATGGTGTTCTCCCAATAGGGGTCTTGAACGCAGCTTGCAGTTCTCGAAGAGTCTCATCAAGTTTAGCAGACTCAGTCTCTTTTTGAAGCGCCTACTTCTCTAGCCAAAATGGCTTTGATCTCGTTGTTAGACACCTCCACTTGACCGCTAGTGCGGGGGGTGATATGGTGTAGCTACCTTATGCTTGACCCCATGTTTCTTTAGAAGATTCTCAAAGAACTTGTTGATGAAATGAGATCCCCCATCACTGATAACAACTCTTGGCACACCAAATCTAGGAAAAATGATGCTCTTGAACATCTTCAGGACCACCCTTGCATCATTGCTAGGGCAAGCTATGGCTTCAACCCACTTCGAGACATAATCAACAGCTACTAAGATGTGGCTGTTCCCAGAAGAAGGTGGGTTGAAAGGACCCATGAAATCGATCCCCAAACGTCAAACACTTCCACTTCCAAAATCGGATTTTGTGGCATCTCATTCCTTCTGCTGATGTTGCCCATTCTCTCGGCAAGGATCACACTTAGTGAAGGCTTGAGCATCTTTGAACATTGTAGGCCACCATAAACCTGCTTGCAACACCTTCTGAACAGTTTTGAATGTAGCAAAATGTCCTCCATAGGCAGAACCGTGATAGTGCTCTACACACACCCCTGAAACTCGTCTTGTGCTAGACATCTTCTAAACAGACCATCTGTACCCTCTTGTACAGGAAAGGCTCGTCCCAGTAGTAGTGGTTGACATCTCTCAGAAACTTCTTTTTTCTGTAAGCATCCAGATCGGAATACCAAGGTATGTCCTTCACTCCTATCACAGAGACATCATCTAGGAGTCTCTCGTCAGGCATGGTGTCGTCAACAGGCGCAGCATCATCTATTCTCATCCTTGACAAGTGATCTGCCACACCATTCTCTATACCCTTCTTATCAATAATCTCCATGTCAAACTCTTGAAGAAGAAGTATCCATCTGAGCAGTCTTGGCTTAGTGTCCTTCTTGGCATAGATATGCCTTAGTGCTGCATGATCAGTATAGACTATCACTTTAGACCCAACCAGATAGCTTCTGAATTTCTCAAAAGCAAAGACTACAGCCAGCAATTCCTTTTCTGTTGTAGTATATCTCCCTTGAGCATCATCTAGGGTCTTGCTTGCATAGTAGATCACATGCAGCTTCTTCTCAATCCTTTGCCCCAGTACAGCTCCTACAGCATAGTCCGATGCATCACACATGATCTCAAATAGATAATCCCAGTTTGGTGCTTGGACTATTGGAGCAGTGACTAAGGCTTCCTTAATGAGCTGGAAAGCCTTCAAACATTCTGTATCAAATAGGAACTCTTGCTCCTTGCACAACAGCCTTGTTAATGGTCTGGCTATCCTCGAGAAGTCCTTGATGAACCTTCTGTAAACCCAGCATGCCCAAGGAAGCTCCTGATGTCTTTGACGTTTTTTGGCTGCTGCAGCTGCATCATCACATCAACCTTGGCCTTGTCTACCTCTATACCCTTCTCAGAAATTTTGTGACCCAAGACAATCCCTTCTCTGACCATGAAGTGGCATTTCTCCCAATTGAGCACCAGGTTTGTCTCCTCACACCTAGTAAGTACCCTGCAAAGGTTCAAGAGACAGGAGGAGAAAGAGGAGCCATACACGGAAAAGTCATCTATGAATACCTCCACAGTCTCCTCAATTAAATCCAAGAATATAGAAGTCATGCATCATTGAAATGTAGCAGGTGCGTTGCAAAGACCAAAAGGCATTCTCCTATATGTAAAAGTTCCATAAAGGCAAGTAAAGGTGGTTTTTTCTTGATCATTAGGATGAATTGGAATCTGAAAGAATCCACTGTACCCATCTAGAAAACAGTAGTAAGGATGATTAGCTAACCTCTCTAGCATCCGGGTCAATGAATGGCAAAGGGAAATGATCTTTCCTAGAAGCAGCATTCAATTTCCTATAGTCGATACACATCCTATGTCCTGTTACAGTCCTAGTAGGTATCAATTCATCCTTATCATTTCTAATCACAGTCATACCCCCTTTCTTAGGCACACAATGCACAGGAGAAATCCAAGTACTATCTGATATAAGATATATGATTCCTGCCCCTAGCAACTTAAGAATTTCCTTTTTTACAACTTCCTTGAGGTTTGGGTTCAATCTTCTCTGAGGCTCAATACTAGCATATGATTCGTTTTCCAAATGAATTCTGTGAGTGCACAGGCTAGGTGAAATTCCCTTAATGTCATCCAGGGAATATCCTATAGCCTTGCTAAATTTTCTTAACTTCGATCAATAGCAAATGCAACTCATCATCACTAAGCATGTCATTTACTATGATTGGGTAAGTAGAGTTTGGTCCAAGAAAGGCGTACCTTAGCCCGAAGGAAGAGGTTTGAGATCTACCTTAGGTGCCCGGAGTTCCGACCGGTCATACGCTGCGAGAGGAGGCTGGCTCGACGCTAGACTCGATCTGCTGGGTCGAGTCTGACGTCTTGGGCATCTTAGCTCGAGCTCCAGGGTCGAGCTCGGTGTCCTGGACAGCTAAAATTTTTGTGTTGACCCCTATCAGCTCCTCAAACCCTTCTGATTCTTCCAGGACCTTGTATGAGTTTAAAATCATCTCATACCCCAAAGTCTCAGCATGTAGATATCCATCTTCACTACTCTTGGTTAAGGCAGTCTGAAGGTGATCATCTTGATTAAGCTCCTCCAGAAGCTCATCAGCAAGCTTGTCCATTACCTCAACATAGAAGACTTGTCCTTCTACTTCCGGCTTTCTCATAGTCTCCTTGACATCAAATGTCATCTTGAGATCAGTCCCAAGATTGAGATCGATCTTCCCTTTCCGGACATCAATCACTGCACCGGCTGTAGCGAGGAAGGGTCTGCCCAGGATAAGAGGATCTCTTGGTTCTTCATCCATTTCAAGAACTATAAAATCTGTAGGTATCTCCACTTTGTACCAACCATCGAGAGGAAGACCGCTAGCATACCATGAGGAGTCCTAATTGATCTGTGCCAGAAGTACCAGAGAGATGTTGCAGGGCTTATAGTTGCTGAATCCTAGCTTCCTTGCAACAGAGAGTGGCATAAGACTGATAGATGCTCCAAGATCACAGAGAGATTTCTTGAAAACTAGTGGACCTAGAGAGCACGGTAAAGTGAAAGAACCCGGGTCGCCTAGCTTCTCTTTGACGACTCTCTTCGTATGATGGCGCTGCACTCCTCTGATAGGACAACCATACCCTGAACCTTCTTGTCTTTCTCAACTATTGCATCCTTCAAAAACTTCGATAGGCAGGTACCATGGAGAAGGCATCAATGAGAGGCAGCCCGATCTCAGCCTTCCTTGATATGCTTATCAAAGATTTGTTTATGTTTCTCCATTAAGTCCTTCTTAAACCTCTTCGGGAAAGGCAATTTGGGCTTGTAAGGAGGAGGGACATATGGTGCCTTCGTTTCCTGCTGAAATCACAAATTTAGGTGCGAGGTGGTAGGCTGTCTTGACCATTCAGGTCGAGTTGGGGTGCTCCAGCAGGTGTGGAACTCTTGTCTTGGTCGTTTTGGGAACCAAATCCTCCCCGTCTTGATCCTCACTATCCCCAGTGATTACAGGAGATCCTTCCCGCTCGGTAACTCCTTTCCACTCCGCAAGTGATGGCATTGATGTGAGCATAGTCCTTTGGGTTTTGGACTGCTTTTCTGGGAGCTGTGATGTGGTAGAGGTAGATGCGATCTTGCCCTCCATGTATTTAATCTTTGAGTGTAATAACTCAAACTTGCTAGAGAGATCATTATAGGTGTAATCCATCTGCGTTTTCATTTCATGAGCTTCTTAACGCATTTCAACGCTGCTAGCCGCCTGACCTTGCGAAATACGTTGCAGCATTTGTGTCATTTGATGATGCGGAGCGGGAGAAGGCTGAGCTTGGTGAGATGTGAACCAGGTGGAGGACCCATAACTCCCTGTTGCTGATAGTGATTTTGGTATGGCTGTTTAGGAACAAAACCCGGGTTACGGTTGTAGGCAGCATAAGGTTTGGACTGAGGCGGTGGTTGCCGAGGTGGGTAGACTTGGTCTTGAGGGTTAGCAACATTGGTGCTTACTGTAAGAGAGGATTCGGGTTGTTCTTGGAGCTAAAGAAACCTTTGTTGTAGCCACTTTGATTCTCGACATAGTTGACCTCTTCGATATCGTCTTCCTCCCCATCTTGAACCTGAAAGATCTGTATCCTCGTAAGCAAAGTGAACTTATTTCTTCTGTTGCTTAGCAAGCGATTGATCCAACTTAGCAGTCAAGGCCTTGATGGCCCTAGTCTGATCATCTGTAGCAATACATTGGTCGGACACTCCTATCATACTCAGCAGTGTAGTTACCATCAGATTGGGCTAGGAGTTTTCCACAAGTGCCCGGCCCAGCATCAACGTCTTGGTTGAGGAAGTTACCACTGCTGGCCGTATCGAGAAGCATGCGGACCTTCGGGAGAACCCTCTCGTAGAGAGTGCTAAGGAGGGATTCATTGCTGAAATCGTGGTGAGGGCACTGAGTGAGTAGTGTAGCCTTTGAGGCGATCCCAGCGTTCACAGAAACTTTCACCATCTTTCTGAGTGAACCCAGAAATTTCATTCGCAAGCGAGCTGTCCTGGCATTGGAGAAGAACTTGGCCAAGAAGGCTTTCTTACAGTCATCCCATGAAGTGATGGATCCATGGGGTAGGGTCTTTTCCCAGTGATGGGCTCTATCACCAAGAGAGAAGGGAAAGAGCCTTAGCTTGAAACCATCTTCACTTAACCCCATTGATCTTGGTAAGGCTGCGAGCCTATCGAACTCATCCGAATGATCAAGAGGGTCCTCCATAAGTAGTCCATGAAACTTGTTGTTCTGCACCATGGCGATCAAGCTGCTCTTGATCTCGAAATTGTTGTTCTGGACCGTAGGAGGGACAATGCCTTGTCTGTTGGTATGAGTGTTAGAGGGGCATCGTAGGCTCCTGATTAAACGGGGCCGTCTCGGAGGAAGCATCTGCTCAGGATGCGGTGGTGGGTTATCATCAGCCATTTCTACGGGATCTGGTAATCGGCTCAAGATGTTCTCGGCTGTTCTCATGGCTACTGCTGTGGTAGCTTGTGGATGTTGTCGAAGTAGCGAATGAGGTTCCGGCTTCCTTTCGATCTCGTTTGCATGCGGGGAACAGGACGCTACGATGTGCTAGGCTCGGAAGCGGAGACAAGTGTGCAAGACGAGCAGACTCGATCTGCTAGGCTCGAGCTAAGTGCTCAAGGCAAGAGACGTCCTGCAAGCCAAAGACAGAAAAAGAAAATCAAAGTGAGTAACAGAGTATATAGAAAAGAACTTAATCTAGAACGAATTGATATCCTAAATGTAACAAACAACACCCAAATGGCAACGGCGCCAAATTGATATAGGTCAATTCCTTACCAGACCAAGATTTCGTTGTAGTATAGTAAGGTGTCAATCCATAAGGGTGAAGATATTAACCAAAAAGGATGAGATCAAATCATTCAAGTCAAGCCAAGCAAGAGCGTATAGGACTCTAACACCCTAGACAGAAACTAAAAATGGAAACTAAAACAGATACTGCATAGGACTAACAAGAGCAAGGCAATACAGAAACAGTGTATAGGGCTAGACGAGAATTCAATCAATGCAAGAGAAGTTCCTAAGGATGGGGTAATCGACTCAGTGTGTCCTCTTAGCCTACCCAGGTGGTCTAACAAAACTCAATCAAGCTATTCCCTAGACATCAAACATCACAACCAGTTAAGTCCACTCCCGTGATAAGTAACCTCAAGCTAGACTAGTTCCAGACCCAATCCCTTGGCGAAATCTACCCTACCAGGCAATAAGATTCAGTTCAATATTGTCAATAAACACCCTAGACAACTAATCCCTTAGGCTAGATATGCAAATCTCTAACATCAATTCATTCAAGCATTTTATCAAACACCTTCTGGGTGGAAAAACACCTAAGATCTAATCTCAATTGATCAGAGAGAAATTAGCATTAAGAACACTGATTTAGAAGGGAATTTAAACAATCAACTCTTAAACCACCTAGGAGACTAAGACTCCACACTAATCTAACCCATCCTCAAGAACCTAATGACTACTCAGAACTGATGAAGAACAACATAATCACAAACCCAGAAATCATAAAAACTTGCATAGATGATAGAGATAGATAGAGAAATGATAGAACAGAAGAAATCAACTCAAAATAACAAGTAGAAACCAAATTACAAAGTCTATAAATCAAGAACAATGAAGAACTGAAGGGAAACTTGGAAATTAGGCATAAACTAAAACTTAGAAAAAAACTTAGAAGTCTTAATCCCACATTAGGTATTTATACTAAGCCTTAAAAACCCTAAAACGTCATAGGCAAAATAGTAAAAACGCGCAAAGTAAGGTGCAACTCGACCTGTGCAGGTCGAGTGCTGTGCTCGAGCTGATGACATCAAGATTGTATTTTTATGTGTTGAGCTCGACCCTCATACTCGATCCTATGGGCTCGAGTCAGGCTTGATAACTTCAAGACTCCTCTTTTGTTTTGGGCTCGATCCCCTTACTCGACCCATAGGCTCGAGTGCGTTTGTCACTCAGTTGACTCGACCCCTTGTCTTGGGCATGGGTGCTCGAGTCTGGTGTCCTAGACAGCTTAGCTCGATTCCTCGTCTTGACCCTATGAGCTCGAGTCTGGTGTCCTAGACAGCTTCGCTCGATTCCTCGTCTTGACCCTATGAGCTCGAGTCTGGTGTCCTAGACAGCTTCGCTCGATTCCTCGTCTTGACCCTATGAGCTCGAGTCTGGTGTCCTAGACAGTTTCGAGTCTAATTTCTCCAAAATCGCCTGAAGGTACCTGTAACAAGCCAAATATGCAAGATGTATGCAAACCTAATGCAAAACACTCTAAGTATGCAAAACTAGATATAAATGACAAGAACAGGTCAAATAACATGTCTAAATGAATGAATAAATTGAAGTTAAAACCATATAAAATACGTACATATCACATATGTGAGTATATCCATGATAAGATTGGCTTAAGAGACCCACACCAGCCAACCTTAAGGGGGGAGTGTTGAGAGTACTTGATGCGAGCATGGACATGGATGAGCTAGTAGCTGTGGAAGAGCATGGATCATGGAGAGGAAGACAAGTTCGTAGATGAGGAGGCAATGAATTGCTTCCTATGGGTCCAATGACGAAATCAAAGACAAGAAGGTATGCTAATAATGATCCAAGCTAATTGATTTAAATGAACGGGAAAGTGTCTATCTTAGTACTCTTTTTCCCTTGGTTGAGTTTTTGTCCCAATTGGGTTTTCTCACCAAGGTTTTTAATGAGGCATAAGATAGATACTTGTATGTCTGTTTATTTAAATCCTTTAGCATATTATCCTAAATAATTTGGATTGACATTCACCTTATCTAAAGGTGTATTTTCGTTCAAGGGGAGGGAAAACCAGTCAAGATGCATTCAGAATTGAAAGTCAAGTCTTCATGCATGGACTACATTAATTATGTTGTTATTTCCTAAGTCTGTTTAATGTTTTGTGCTTTGAACACTCTCTCCTTCCTTCTCTATATATTCTGGACGAAATTCTCATGTAAATCACTCAAGTTTTAATCAAAAATCTCTTTTCTAAATTTGAGTCTTGTTGGTGTGTAATATCCAGCAATTTCGATCTATTTGGTGTGTCATATCCAAATAGATCAACCGGTTTATCAAAGGGCCTTTCCACATCCCTTTGTGGCACCATTCAATCCACCCTTTCACCTCCATAATCGTTCATCCATCTCCATCAACGTTCTTCAATCATCACCACACTTCTAAACGAGATCAAGGGCGTATCAAGTGGTATCAGAGCAGCGTTTAGAAGTTAAGTGTTCTCGTTCTCAATCCGTTCGTCGAAATCGTTTTAAACCGATTATATCTTATTTTTCAGAGTCTCATCTTTTAGTATTGCTGTGGAATCGCCTTGTTCTAGGTTGTATTCCGCTAGTTATGCCTGTTTGAATTCTGGATCTTCTGAAAAATCATTTCTGCGAAAATTGACTGTTCGTCTTCTGTATTGCTCGAATTTTATAAAATCGCCTGTGACTTTTTTTTGATGTTTCGTTAACTGATTCTTGTTCTAGGATGAGTTAGCTTAATTTTAAAATTAGAATCAGGATTTTAAGAGTTGAATTTGATTTTAAATCAAGTTTTGAATACACCCCTGTATGTCTGCTCAATTCTGCGATTTTGTCTGTTCATCTTCGTGTTGTCCGAATTTTATAAAATCACTGTTGTTTTTTTTTTGATGTTTTTTAACTGATTCTGGTCTATAGTGAGTTAACTTAATTTTAAAATTGGAATCAGGAATTTAGGAGTTAAATTTGATTTTAGATCGAATTTAGATTGCACTTTACTGTCTGTTTGTTAAATCTGTGTGTTTGTGTGCAGAAATTTTTGATCGATCATTTGATTGTTTAAGGTATTCCCAAAGAACGTTTTACTGGTGTTTTGTGTATTTGAATCTCAGGGAAACATGGCTAAATCAGAAGACGAAGATAACGAAACCAGCCACAATCGCAACAACAAATTTCTCTTAAAGCCATGACAGCCAAAATGGAGCAGATCATAAACACCAAGTTTAATACTTTTCGCCAAGAACTTTCATCACGAAACAATCATAGAAGTCACCATAGACGTGCAAGAGAAGACAGCGATCGCTTGCAAGATAATCTTGGAGGTCTCAAGCCTAAGATTTCACCATTCCATGGGAAAAATGATCCAGATGCATATTTGGAATGGGAAAAAGAAGATTGAACTCGTTTCCAAGGTTCAACACTACACGTAGATCAACCGAGTAAAATTTGCTGCTGCAGCGTTTTGTGACTATGCTCTCAGCTGGTGGGATCAACTAATTAAATTACGAAGGCGTAATGGAGAATATCCTATAGAGTCATGGACATAAATGAAGGCCATTATGCGAAAAGAGATGCATTCCTAGTCATTATCACCGTGAGCTACCGAGGAGAAAAGAGTATATGATGATCATTCGATCTTCTAAAGAGTTTTTCAGGAAATTGAAGAGATGCTTTACACCAAACTCAGCTATTCGGAAAGCAACAAGTTAAGAGGAAGAACTCTCTCAAGGTCAAGTTATGGTTCAGGAGCAGTTACAACTAAGCCAAGTTATTCAAAAGAAGAGAAAAACAAGGAGAGAACAAGCCAGCTGCAACCCTAACTTCTGAAGCATCAATCGCTATTGACACAGTAACAAAAAACAAGGCCAGCAAAGTCACAACTAGAAAGTTAGAGATGTGAAGTGCTTCAAATGCAAGGGCTTGGGTCATTAAGATGCTAATGAGTGTGCCAAATCAAAAGACTGTGACAAATCTGGATAAGGGAGACATAATTTCAGAGGAAGAATACGCTATTTCTTGATTTGTCCGAGAA
>JAMKOQ010000429.1:0-25780 GCA_026770425.1 Boechera divaricarpa
TTACGAGTTATGATTTTTTTCAATGGAATGTCACGAAATCTCGAAACACAATGTCATAATAGAGTTTGATATATTGAAATTTACAACACTTATGAAATTGTTTTTCCCTTTAATTCACTTTGATTGTTTTTAACATTTCACAAACTCATTTCCCTCATTCTCGATTCTTACGAGTAATCGCTCTTTTCAATGGAAGGTCACGAAATCTCGAAACACAATGTAATAATAAAGTTTGATATATTGAAACTTACACCACTTATGAGCATGTTTATCCCTTTAATTCACTTTGGTGGTTTTTTACATTTCACAAACTCATTTCCCTCCTTCTCGATTCTTACGAGTTATCGCTTTTCATGAACTCATTTTCCACCTTCTTGATTCTTACGAGTTATGGTTTTTTTCAATGGAATGTCACGAAATCTCGAAACACAATGTCATAATAAAGTTAGATATATTGAAACTTACACCACTTATGAGCATGTTTATCCCCTTAAATAACTTTGGTGGTTTTGAACATTTCATGAACTCATTTCCCTCCTTCTCGATTCTTATCAGTTATCGCTTTTTTCAAAAGAAGATAACGAAATCTCGAAACGCAATGTCATAATAAAGTTTGATATATTGAAACTTACACCACTTATGAGCGTGTTTATCCCCTTAATTCACTTTGGTGGTTTTGAAAATTTCATGAACTCATTTCCCTCCTTCTCGATTCTTATAAGTTATCTCTTTTTTCAATGGAAGGTCACGAAATCTCGAAACGCAATGTCATAATAAAGTTTGATATATTGAAACTTACACCACTTATGAGCATGTTTATCCCTTCAATTCACTTTTGTGGTTTTTTACATTTCACAAACTCATTTCCCTCCTTCTCAATTCTTACGAGTTATCGCTTTTTTCAATGGAAGGTCACGAAATCTCGAAACACAATGTCATAATAAAGTTTGATATATTGAAACTTACGCCACTTATGAGCATGTTTATCCCTTTAATTCACTTTTGTGGTTTTTAACATTTCACAAAATCATTTCCCTCCTTTTCGATTCTTAAAAGTAATCGCTTTTTTCAATGGAAGGTCACGAAATCTTGAAACACAATGTCATAATAAAGTTTGATATATTAAAATTTACACCACTTATGAGCATGTTTATCCATTTAATTCACTTTGGTGGTTTTTCACATTTCATGAACTCATTTTCCACCTTCTCGATTCTTACGAGTTATGATTTTTTTCAATGGAATGTCACAAAATCTCGAAACACAATGTCATAATAAAGTTTGATATATTGAAATTTACAACACTTATGAAATTGTTTTTCCCTTTAATTCACTTTGATTGTTTTTAACATTTCACAAACTCATTTCCCTCATTCTCGATTCTTACGAGTAATCGCTCTTTCCAATGGAAGGTCACGAAATCTCGAAACACAATGTAATAATAAAGTTTGATATATTGAAACTTACACCACTTATGAGCATGTTTATCCCTTTAATTCACTTTGGTGGTTTTTTACATTTCACAAACTCATTTCCCTCCTTCTCGATTCTTACGAGTTATCGCTTTTTTCAATGGAAGGTCACGAAATCTTGAAACGCAATGTCATAATAAAGTTTGATATATTGAAACTTACACCACTTATGAGCATGCTTATCCCTTTAATTCACTTTTGTGGTTTTTAACATTTCACAAACTCATTTCCCTCCTTTTCGATTCTTAAAAGTAATCGTTTTTTTCAATGGAAGGTCACGAAATGTCGAAACACAATATCATAACAAAGTTTGATATATTGAAATTTACACCACTTATGAGCATGTTTATCCCTTTAATTCACTTTGGTGGTTTTTCACATTTCATGAACTCATTTTCTACCTTCTCGATTCTTACGAGTTATGGTTTTTTTCAATGGAATGTCACGAAATCTCGAAACACAATGTCATAATAAAGTTTGATATATTGAAACTTACACCACTTATGAGCATGTTTATCCCCATAAATAACTTTGGTGGTTTTGAACATTTCATGAACTCATTTTCCTCCTTCTCGATTCTTATCAGTTATCGCTTTTTTCAATGGAAGATAACGAAATCTCGAAACGCAATGTCATAATAAACTTTGATATATTGAAACTTACACCACTTATGAGCCTGTTTATCCCCTTAATTCACTTTGGTGGTTTTGAAAATTTCATGAACTCATTTCCCTCCTTCTCGATTCTTATAAGTTATCACTTTTTTCAATGGAAGATAACGAAATCTCGAAACGCAATGTCATAATAAAGTTTGATATATTGAAACTTACACCACTTATGAGCGTGTTTATCCCCTTAATTCACTTTGGTGGTTTTGAAAATTTCATGAACTCATTTCCCTCCTTCTCGATTCTTATAAGTTATCTCTTTTTTCAATGGAAGATAACGAAATCTCGAAACGCAATGTCATAATAAAGTTTGATATGTTGAAACTTACACCACTTATGAGCATGCTTATCACTTTAATTCACTTTTGTGGTTTTTAACATTTCACAAACTCATTTCCCTCCTTATCGATTCTTAAAAGTAATCGCTTTTTTCAATGGAAGGTCACGAAATGTCGAAACACAATATCATAACAAAGTTTGATATATTGAAATTTACACCACTTATGAGCATGTTTATCCCTTTAATTCACTTTGGTGGTTTTTCACATTTCATGAACTCATTTTCTACCTTCTCGATTCTTACGAGTTATGGTTTTTTTCAATGGAATGTCACGAAATCTCGAAACACAATGTCATAATAAAGTTAGATATATTGAAACTTACACCACTTATGAGCATGTTTATCCCCTTAAATAACTTTGGTGGTTTTGATCATTTCATGAACTCATTTCCCTCCTTCTCGATTCTTATCAGTTATCGCTTTTTTCAATGGAAGATAACGAAATCTCGAAACGCAATGTCATAATAAAGTTTGATATATTGAAACTTACACCACTTATGAGCTTGTTTATCCCCTTAATTCACTTTGGTGGTTTTGAAAATTTCATGAACTCATTTCCCTCCTTCTCGATTCTTATAAGTTATCGCTTTTTTCAATGGAAGGTCACGAAATCTCGAAACGCAATGTCATAATAAAGTTTGATATATTGAAACTTACACCACTTATGAGCATGTTTATCCCTTTAATTCACGTTTGTGGTTTTTAACATTTCACAAACTCATTTCCCTCCTTTTCAATTCTTAAAAGTAATCGCTTTTTTCAATGGAAGGTCACGAAATCTTGAAACACAATGTCATAATAAAGTTTGATATATTAAAATTTACACCACTTATGAGCATGTTTATCCATTTAATTCACTTTGGTGGTTTTTCACATTTCATGAACTCATTTTCCACCTTCTCGATTCTTACGAGTTATGATTTTTTTCAATGGAATGTCACGAAATCTCGAAACACAATGTCATAATAAAGTTTGATATATTGAAATTTACAACACTTATGAAATTGTTTATCCCTTTAATTCACTTTGATTGTTTTTAACATTTCACAAACTCATTTCCCTCCTTCTCGATTCTTACGAGTAATCGCTCTTTTCACTGGAAGGTCACGAAATCTCGAAACACAATGTAATAATAAAGTTTGATATACTGAAACTTACACCACTTATGAGCATGTTTATCCCTTTAATTCACTTTGGTGGTTTTTTACATTTCACAAATTCATTTCCCTCCTTCTCGATTCTTACGAGTTATCGCTTTTTTCAATGGAAGGTCACGAAATCTTGAAACGCAATGTCATAATAAAGTTTGATATATTGAAACTTACACCACTTATGAGCATGTTTATCCCTTTAATTCACTTTTGTGGTTTTTAACATTTCACAAACTCATTTCCCTCTTTTTCGATTCTTAAAAGTAATCGCTTTTTTCAGTGGAAGGTCACGAAATGTCGAAACACAATGTCATAACAAAGTTTGATATATTGAAATTTACACCACTTATGAGCATGTTTATCCCTTTAATTCACTTTGGTGGTTTTTCACATTTCATGAACTCATTTTCCACCTTCTTGATTCTTACGAGTTATGGTTTTTTTCAATGGAATGTCACGAAATCTCGAAACACAATGTCATAATAAAGTTAGATATATTGAAACTTACACCACTTATGAGCATGTTTACCCCTTTAATTCACTTTGGTGGTTTTTTACATTTCACAAACTCATTTCCCTCCTTCTCGATTCTTACGAGTTATCGCTTTTTTCAATGGAAGGTCACGAAATCTTGAAACGCAATGTCATAATAAAGTTTGATATATTGAAACTTACACCACTTATGAGCGTGTTTATCCCCTTAATTCACTTTGGTGGTTTTGAAAATTTCATGAACTCATTTCCCTCCTTCTCGATTCTTACGAGTTATCGCTTTTTTCAATGGAAGGTCACGAAATCTTTGTTGAGATGTGCATCACATTGGTTAAGGGAGTTCGGTGAGTTACAAAGGCATGGATCACCAAACAAGTCACAAGACCATGAGACATTAAGTTGTGGAATGGCTAAGTGATGAGTAAGGTGATTAAAGGCCGGGACAAGGTTCCGAGAATAGCCAGAACAAGGAAAGTTCCGAGATGTTACAAGTTGCCGGGACAAGGTTCCGAGAATAGCCGGAACTAGAAAAGTTCTGAGATGTTACAAGTTGCCGGGACAAGGTTCCGAGAATAGCCGGAACAAGGAAAGTTCCGAGATGTTACAAATTGCCGGGACAAGGTTCCGAGAATAGCTGGAACAAGGAAAGTTCCGAGATGTTACAAGTGGGTATTTGGTGACAGAACCAAAGTGTCTAACCCGAAGGATGATCAAGAGGAGATGGACCTAAGCGTGGTAGAACAAGGAGAAGTCAACAAGTAACCAAAGGCTTAACAAGTGACAAGAGTGGCGTTCCATACTCAAACGTCAAACTTGAGGGGGAGTTGGTTTAGATACTTAAGGAGTTGAACCAACATAATCTTATACACTTGTTGGTGGTGAAGATAGATTCATATTAAGGCGGAGAAATGAATCTGAGCATGTATGGGGATTTAATCTAAGGATGCAAGGGGGAGTGTTGAATTATGCATCTTTTAGATTAAAGGAGGACAAATGGTCAAGGCATTTGTGTTGAGGCGTGAATCATGATCCGGAGTTTGCACGGATGATAAAGGAGAATCATGACCCGGATTTGCACGGGTACTAAAGCCGGAATCCAAACAGTTAGAACTGTTGAGTCACGGGAGTGTGACCCGGAATATGCACGGGTACTAAACTCGGAATCTGCACGAATAGAGCCGCTGGATGAAGACGAGTTGGGTGAAGTGGTCCACAAGCTGAAAGAGAAAGGGGACCAGCTGAGAGAGAAAGAGACATTTATTTAAGAAAGGGACATTTATTTAAGATATTCAAGTGGTCCACAAGCTGAGAGAGAAAGGGGGACCAGCTGAGTTTGTTGGAATTATGCATAGTTTCAACAAAGGAAATTATCTAGGTTAGATTAAAATGGAAATTAACAAGTTATGTTAATTGTCTATTTTATTCTAAAAGAAATAGAAATTGTCCATTTAGCAAAATGGAAATTGGAGCTCTAAAGAAATGGAAACAAGGGTCTTTTGGTTTCCTATAAATAGAGAGTGTATCTCTCACTTGTAAAGATGAACACAAAGAGATGAAATAAAAGAAAACCCCTTAGAGGAAAACTCTCTCTTCTTCTTCTTATGTATTTGCGATTTCATACTTACTCTTAAGCAATATCATGAGCGAGTGAGAGAGAGAATAAGGAAGGGTTCTTATGAGTCTTGTATAATCATATGAGGTTTAATGAGGAAGACATAGAGTTGAATCTCATGTCCTTAGTCTCACTGAGCTCATATGCTTAGGCATAGGCGATTGTAGAACTCTCTTGTAGTTCCCTCACCATAAGGAAACAAGATCCTTATGGTGTTGTATATTTTTCGACATGGTATCAGAGCATGGAAAGACCCATTGGGAGATTCCTTGTTAGTATCATGCTTATCCGCTGCTCTATACTCTCATTCTCATTCTTATTTTTCTCGAAATCCAAAAATACTACCTATACTCAATTATACTCGTTTTTGGTTCTAAATCCACAAAGAAACCTCTTGTGTATCTGAAATAATTTGCCAAGCATAAACCCAAGACAGAAGAGTTAATCTCTGGTCCTTAGAAGAATTTGTGCTTTGGAAATTATTTTTGAACATTGTATAGGTTGTGTGTTCACAGTTTGAAGTATGTGTGTTCTCTATCTTGGATGGGAGATGTTCTGGGCGTACGGTGTGAGTAAATCTCATCCCTATTGGCGACAGCATCTCTCACCATCAAATAGAGTAAACACATATCTCTCTTGCCCAAGTTGTAAGATGGTTAAAGGAAAGAGAGCTGAAGGTGAGCCGTTGGTGAAGGGAGACCGTGTGTGATGCGGTTGAACCGTAAATATTCTCAATGGCAAGGTGTGGTTCAAAGGAGGCACGTGGAGACTTGGATTCAGAGTAAGGATATTCAGGCCCTAAATGAGGATTTCTCATGGGCAATCCTACTCAAGATGGCTCAAATAACACGCATGATCCTACCGCGAAAAGACAAACCAGAGGAGAAGAGAAGATCTCACACAAAACCTTCAAGTAAGAAGAAAGTGTGAGGAAGAAGAAGCCCTTGAGATGCTGTGGTGGGGAGGTGATAACAAGCACTTTACAAGTGTTGGAATAACCTTACCATGTTCCAAACCAAGGAGAAGGAGCCGGCCATGTGATATTGGCCGAGAGAAGGAAGGGTCAAAAACTGCTGGATTTGGACCAATGTGCACTAGTCGGAAGATTCCGGCCATACCAAGATGAACCGATCAAAAAGGAGAGTTGTTATGGAATCTTGACTCAATAACGAAGCTCTGGGAGTTGGAATCAGGTCCATAGCTTCCATAGAGTGAAATTTATGGTTGTTACAAGTCGAGACATGTTCTCGAGAGTTGTCGAAACGTGTGTGTTTCGAGATAATGGTGCTTTGTATGGATCGGTTGAGAAGTGGCGTGTGATGGAAAGGCCTGAGCAAGTTGGAAAGCTTATGAGAGAAACTTGACAAGTCACTACTCATCTCTCATAAGTTGTTCATACAAGGAGAAGGTCAAAACATGTCAAAAGTAATCGGTTGGAGTCAAAGCAGTAAGGATGCGTTGTATGCGCAAGGGGAGATTGGGCTGAAGGCAAACTTGCAAGTTTGAGTGGTTCTACTTACTTACCATTCCAAACTTGAGGGGGAGTGTGAAGAATCAGCCCATAATCACCCATGAGCCGGTTTAGCAAGAGGAGGAGCTAGCCGAGAGATTATAGACCAGATGTGGTCTAAGATAGAACCGGTGTGGTTCTAAGGAGCTAGGGAGTCCATGGAGTGGCTACCTAAGATGGATTAAGAGGCTGAGGCTAATGCATAAGCCGAGGCAAAGGAGTGGTCAAGTATTGGCTAAGGCTTAGGCCGATTTGTTATAACCGGATATCTAAGCCAATGAATGACCGTGAGGGGAAGTTGGAGTTCAAATCATTAGCTGATCACTAAGGAGACGAGGTACAACAAACCTTGGAGAGAAACCAGATTCTAGAAGACTTAACCAAAGGATGCAAGGGGGAGTGTTGAGATGTGCATCACATTGGTTAAGGGAGTTCGGTGAGTTACAAAGGCATGGATCACCAAACAAGTCACAAGACCATGAGACATTAAGTTGTGGAATGGCTAAGTGATGAGTAAGGTGATTAAAGGCCGGGACAAGGTTCCGAGAATAGCCAGAACAAGGAAAGTTCCGAGATGTTACAAGTTGCCGGGACAAGGTTCCGAGAATAGCCGGAACTAGAAAAGTTCTGAGATGTTACAAGTTGCCGGGACAAGGTTCCGAGAATAGCCGGAACAAGGAAAGTTCCGAGATGTTACAAATTGCCGGGACAAGGTTCCGAGAATAGCTGGAACAAGGAAAGTTCCGAGATGTTACAAGTGGGTATTTGGTGACAGAACCAAAGTGTCTAACCCGAAGGATGATCAAGAGGAGATGGACCTAAGCGTGGTAGAACAAGGAGAAGTCAACAAGTAACCAAAGGCTTAACAAGTGACAAGAGTGGCGTTCCATACTCAAACGTCAAACTTGAGGGGGAGTTGGTTTAGATACTTAAGGAGTTGAACCAACATAATCTTATACACTTGTTGGTGGTGAAGATAGATTCATATTAAGGCGGAGAAATGAATCTGAGCATGTATGGGGATTTAATCTAAGGATGCAAGGGGGAGTGTTGAATTATGCATCTTTTAGATTAAAGGAGGACAAATGGTCAAGGCATTTGTGTTGAGGCGTGAATCATGATCCGGAGTTTGCACGGATGATAAAGGAGAATCATGACCCGGATTTGCACGGGTACTAAAGCGGAATCCAAACAGTTAGAACTGTTGGAGTCACGGGAGTGTGACCCGGAATATGCACGGGTACTAAACTCGGAATCTGCACGAATAGAGCCGCTGGATGAAGACGAGTTGGGTGAAGTGGTCCACAAGCTGAAAGAGAAAGGGGACCAGCTGAGAGAAAGAGACATTTATTTAAGAAAGGGACATTTATTTAAGATATTCAAGTGGTCCACAAGCTGAGAGAAAGGGGGACCAGCTGAGTTTGTTGGAATTATGCATAGTTTCAACAAAGGAAATTATCTAGGTTAGATTAAAATGGAAATTAACAAGTTATGTTAATTGTCTATTTTATTCTAAAAGAAATAGAAATTGTCCATTTAGCAAAATGGAAATTGGAGCTCTAAAGAAATGGAAACAAGGGTCTTTTGGTTTCCTATAAATAGAGAGTGTATCTCTCACTTGTAAAGATGAACACAAAGAGATGAAATAAAAGAAAACCCCTTAGAGGAAAACTCTCTCTTCTTCTTCTTATGTATTTGCGATTTCATACTTACTCTTAAGCAATATCATGAGCGAGTGAGAGAGAGAATAAGGAAGGGTTCTTATGAGTCTTGTATAATCATATGAGGTTTAATGAGGAAGACATAGAGTTGAATCTCATGTCCTTAGTCTCACTGAGCTCATATGCTTAGGCATAGGCGATTGTAGAACTCTCTTGTGTGTTCCCCTCACCATAAGGAAACAAGATCCTTATGGTGTTGTATATTTTTCGACAATCTTGAAACGCAATGTCATAATAAAGTTTGATATATTGAAACTTACACCACTTATGAGCGTGTTTATCCCCTTAATTCACTTTGGTGGTTTTGAAAATTTCATGAACTCATTTCCCTCCTTCTCGATACTTATAAGTTATCGCTTTTTTCAATGGAAGGTCACGAAATCTCGAAACGCAATGTCATAATAAAGTTTGATGTATTGAAACTTACACCACTTATGAGCATGTTTATCCCTTCAATTCACTTTGGTGGTTTTTTACATTTCACAAACTCATTTCCCTCCTTCTCGATTCTTACGAGTTATCGCTTTTTTCAATGGAAGGTCACGAAATCTCGAAACACAATGTCATAATAAAGTTTGATATATTGAAACTTACACCACTTATGAGCATATTTATCCCTTTAATTCACTTTTGTGGTTTTTAACATTTCACAAAATCATTTCCCTCCTTTTCGATTCTTAAAAGTAATCGCTTTTTTCAATGGAAGGTCACGAAATCTTGAAACACAATGTCATAATAAAGTTTGATATATTAAAATTTACACCACTTATGAGCATGTTTATCCATTTAATTCACTTTGGTGGTTTTTCACATTTCATGAACTCATTTTCCACCTTCTCGATTCTTACGAGTTATGATTTTTTTCAATGGAATGTCACGAAATCTCGAAACACAATGTCATAATAAAGTTTGATATATTGAAATTTACAACACTTATGAAATTGTTTATCCCTTTAATTCACTTTGATTGTTTTTAACATTTCACAAACTCATTTTCCTCCTTCTCGATTCTTACGAGTAATCGCTCTTTTCAATGGAAGGTCACGAAATCTCGAAACACAATGTAATAATAAAGTTTGATATATTGAAACTTACACCACTTATGAGCATGTTTACCCCTTTAATTCACTTTGGTGGTTTTTTACATTTCATGAACTCATTTCCCTCCTTCTCGATTCTTACGAGTTATCGCTTTTTTCAATGGAAGGTCACGAAATCTCGAAACGCAATGTCATAATAAAATTTGATATATTGAAACTTACACCACTTATGAGCGTGTTTATCCCCTTAATTCACTTTGGTGGTTTTGAAAATTTCATGAACTCATTTCCCTCCTTCTCGATTCTTATAAGTTATCTCTTTTTTCAATGGAAGGTCACGAAATCTCGAAACGCAATGTCATAATAAAGTTTGATATATTGAAACTTACACCACTTATGAGCATGTTTATCCCTTCAATTCACTTTGGTGGTTTTTTACATTTCACAAACTCATTTCCCTCCTTCTCGATTCTTACGAGTTATCGCTTTTTTCAATGGAAGGTCACGAAATCTCGAAACACAATGTCATAATAAAGTTTGATATATTGAAACTTACGCCACTTATGAGCATGTTTATCCCTTTAATTCACTTTTGTTGTTTTTAACATTTCACAAAATCATTTCCCTCCTTTTCGATTCTTAAAAGTAATCGCTTTTTTCAATGGAAGGTCACGAAATCTTGAAACACAATGTCATAATAAAGTTTGATATATTAAAATTTACACCACTTATGAGCATGTTTATCCATTTAATTCACTTTGGTGGTTTTTCACATTTCATGAACCCATTTTCCACCTTCTCGATTCTTACGAGTTATGATTTTTTTCAATGGAATGTCACGAAATCTTGAAACACAATGTCATAATAAAGTTTGATATATTGAAATTTACAACACTTATGAAATTGCTTATCCCTTTTATTCACTTTAATTGTTTTTAACATTTCACAAACTCATTTCCCTCCTTCTCGATTCTTGGAGTAATCGCTCTTTTCAATGGAAGGTCACGAAATATCGAAACACAATGTAATAATAAAGTTTGATATATTGAAACTTACACCACTTATGAGCATGTTTATCCCTTTAATTCACTTTGGTGGTTTTTTACATTTCACAAACTCATTTCCCTCCTTCTCGATTCTTACGAGTTATCGCTTTTTTCAATGGAAGGTCACGAAATCTTGAAACGCAATGTCATAATAAAGTTTGATATATTGAAACTTACACCACTTATGAGCATGCTTATCCCTTTAATTCACTTTTGTGGTTTTTAACATTTCACAAACTCATTTCCCTCCTTTTCGATTCTTAAAAGTAATCGCTTTTTTCAATGGAAGGTCACGAAATGTCGAAACACAATGTCATAACAAAGTTTGATATATTGAAATTTACACCACTTATGAGCATGTTTATCCCTTTAATTCACTTTGGTGGTTTTTCACATTTCATGAACTCATTTTCTACCTTCTCGATTCTTACGAGTTATGGTTTTTTTCAATGGAATGTCACGAAATCTCGAAACACAATGTCATAATAAAGTTAGATATATTGAAACTTACACCACTTATGAGCATGTTTATCCCCTTAAATAACTTTGGTGGTTTTGATCATTTCATGAACTCATTTCCCTCTTTCTCGATTCTTATCAGTTATCGCTTTTTTCAATGGAAGATAACGAAATCTCGAAACGCAATGTCATAATAAAGTTTGATATATTGAAACTTACACCACTTATGAGCATGTTTATCCCTTCAATTCACTTTGGTGGTTTTTTACATTTCACAAACTCATTTCCCTCCTTCTCGATTCTTACGAGTTATCGCTTTTTTCAATGGAAGGTCACGAAATCTCGAAACACAATGTCATAATAAAGTTTGATATATTGAAACTTACACCACTTATGAGCATGTTTATCCCTTTAATTCACTTTTGTGGTTTTTAACATTTCACAAAATCATTTCCCTCCTTTTCAATTCTTAAAAGTAATCGCTTTTTTCAATGGAAGGTCACGAAATCTTGAAACACAATGTCATAATAAAGTTTGATATATTAAAATTTACACCACTTATGAGCATGTTTATCCATTTAATTCACTTTGGTGGTTTTTCACATTTCATGAACTCATTTTCCACCTTCTCGATTCTTACGAGTTATGATTTTTTTCAATGGAATGTCACGAAATCTCGAAACACAATGTCATAATAAAGTTTGATATATTGAAATTTACAACACTTATGAAATTGCTTATCCCTTTTATTCACTTTAATTGTTTTTAACATTTCACAAACTCATTTCCCTCCTTCTCGATTCTTACGAGTAATCGCTCTTTTCAATGGAAGGTCACGAAATCTCGAAACACAATGTAATAATAAAGTTTGATATATTGAAACTTACACCACTTATGAGCATGTTTATCCCTTTAATTCACTTTGGTGGTTTTTTACATTTCACAAACTCATTTCCCACCTTCTCGATTCTTACGAGTTATCGCTTTTTTCAATGGAAGGTCACGAAATCTTGAAACGCAATGTCATAATAAAGTTTGATATATTGAAACTTACACCACTTATGAGCGTGTTTATCCCCTTAATTCACTTTGGTGGTTTTGAAAATTTCATGAACTCATTTCCCTCCTTCTCGATTCTTATAAGTTATCGCTTTTTTCAATGGAAGGTCACGAAATCTCGAAACGCAATGTCATAATAAAGTTTGATATATTGAAACTTACACCACTTATGAGCATGTTTATCCCTTCAATTCACTTTGGTGGTTTTTTACATTTCACAAACTCATTTCCCTCCTTCTCGATTCTTACGAGTTATCGCTTTTTTCAATGGAAGGTCACGAAATCTCGAAACTCAATGTCATAATAAAGTTTGATATATTGAAACTTACACCACTTATGAGCATGTTTATCCCTTTAATTCACTTTTGTGGTTTTTAACATTTCACAAACTCATTTCCCTCCTTTTCGATTCTTAAAAGTAATCGCTTTTTTCAATGGAAGGTCACGAAATCTTGAAACACAATGTCATAATAAAGTTTGATATATTAAAATTTACACCACTTATGAGCATGTTTATCCATTTAATTCACTTTGGTGGTTTTTCACATTTCATGAACTCATTTTCCACCTTCTCGATTCTTACGAGTTATGATTTTTTTCAATGGAATGTCACGAAATCTCAAAACACAATGTCATAATAAAGTTTGATATATTGAAATTAACAACACTTATGAAATTATTTATCCCTTTAATTCACTTTGATTGTTTTTAACATTTCACAAACTCATTTTCCTCCTTCTCGATTCTTACGAGTAATCGCTCTTTTCACTGGAAGGTCATGAAATCTCGAAACACAATGTAATAATAAAGTTTGATATACTGAAACTTACACCACTTATGAGCATGTTTATCCCTTTAATTCACTTTGGTGGTTTTTTACATTTCACAAACTCATTTCCCTCCTTTTCGATTCTTAAAAGTAATCGCTTTTTTCAATGGAAGGTCACGAAATCTTGAAACGCAATGTCATAATAAAGTTTGATATATTGAAACTTACACCACTTATGAGCATGCTTATCTCTTTAATTTACTTTTGTGGTTTTTAACATTTCACAAACTCATTTCCCTCCTTCTCGATTCTTAAAAGTAATCGCTTTTTTCAATGGAAGGTCACGAAATGTCGAAACACAATGTCATAACAAAGTTTGATATATTGAAATTTACACCACTTATGAGCATGTTTATCCCTTTAATTCACTTTGGTGGTTTTTCACATTTCATGAACTCATTTTCCACCTTCTTGATTCTTACGAGTTATGGTTTTTTTCAATGGAATGTCACGAAATCTCGAAACACAATGTCATAATAAAGTTAGATATATTGAAACTTACACCACTTATGAGCATGTTTACCCCTTTAATTCACTTTGGTGGTTTTTTACATTTCACAAACTCATTTCCCTCCTTCTCGATTCTTACGAGTTATCGCTTTTTTCAATGGAAGGTCACGAAATCTTGAAACGCAATGTCATAATAAAGTTTGATATATTGAAACTTACACCACTTATGAGCGTGTTTATCCCCTTAATTCACTTTGGTGGTTTTGAAAATTTCATGAACTCATTTCCCTCCTTCTCGATTCTTACGAGTTATCGCTTTTTTCAATGGAAGGTCACGAAATCTTGAAACGCAATGTCATAATAAAGTTTGATATATTGAAACTTACACCACTTATGAGCGTGTTTATCCCCTTAATTCACTTTGGTGGTTTTGAAAATTTCATGAACTCATTTCCCTCCTTCTCGATACTTATAAGTTATCGCTTTTTTCAATGGAAGGTCACGAAATCTCGAAACGCAATGTCATAATAAAGTTTGATGTATTGAAACTTACACCACTTATGAGCATGTTTATCCCTTCAATTCACTTTGGTGGTTTTTTACATTTCACAAACTCATTTCCCTCCTTCTCGATTCTTACGAGTTATCGCTTTTGTCAATGTATGGTCACGAATTCTCGACACACAATGTAATAATAAAGTTTGATATATTAAAACTTACACCACTTATGAGCATATTTATCCCTTTAATTCACTTTTGTGGTTTTTAACATTTCACAAAATCATTTCCCTCCTTTTCGATTCTTAAAAGTAATCGCTTTTTTCAATGGAAGGTCACGAAATCTTGAAACACAATGTCATAATAAAGTTTGATATATTAAAATTTACACCACTTATGAGCATGTTTATCCATTTAATTCACTTTGGTGGTTTTTCAGATTTCATGAACTCATTTTCCTCCTTCTCGATTCTTATGTGTTATGATGTTTTTCAATGGAATGTCACGAAATCTCGAAACACAATGTCATAATAAAGTTTGATATATTGAAATTTACAACACTTATGAAATTGTTTATCCCTTTAATTCACTTTGATTGTTTTTAACATTTCACAAACTCATTTTCCTCCTTCTCGATTCTTACGAGTAATCGCTCTTTTCAATGGAAGGTCACGAAATCTCGAAACACAATGTAATAATAAAGTTTGATATATTGAAACTTACACCACTTATGAGCATGTTTATCCCCTTAATTCACTTTGGTGGTTTTTTACATTTCATGAACTCATTTCCCTCCTTCTCGATTCTTACGAGTTATCGCTTTTTTCAATGGAAGGTCACGAAATCTCGAAACGCAATGTCATAATAAAGTTTGATATATTGAAACTTACACCACTTATGAGCGTGTTTATCCCCTTAATTCACTTTGGTGGTTTTGAAAATTTCATGAACTCATTTCCCTCCTTCTCGATTCTTATAAGTTATCGCTTTTTTCAATGGAAGGTCACGAAATCTCGAAACGCAATGTCATAATAAAGTTTGATATATTGAAACTTACACCACTTATGAGCATGTTTATCCCTTCAATTCACTTTGGTGGTTTTTATATTTCACAAACTCATTTCCCTCCTTCTCGATTCTTACGAGTTATCGCTTTTTTCAATGGAAGGTCACGAAATCTCGAAACACAATGTCATAATAAAGTTTGATATATTGAAACTTACACCACTTATGAGCATTTTTATCCCTTTAATTCCATTTTGTTGTTTTTATCATGTCACAAAATCCTCCGCCATCTACTCTCTTCCCCTACGTAATCCTCTTTCTATATGGAAGGTCACGAAATCTTGAAACACAATGTCATAATAAAGTTTGATATATTAAAATTTACACCACTTATGAGCATGTTTATCCATTTAATTCACTTTGGTGGTTTTTCACATTTCATGAACTCATTTTCCACCTTCTCGATTCTTACGAGTTATGATTTTTTTCAATGGAATGTCACGAAATCTCGAAACACAATGTCATAATAAAGTTTGATATATTGAAATTTACAACACTTATGAAATTGTTTATCCCTTTAATTCACTTTGATTGTTTTTAACATTTCACAAACTCATTTTCCTCCTTCTCGATTCTTACGAGTAATCGCTCTTTTCAATGGAAGGTCACGAAATCTCGAAACACAATGTAATAATAAAGTTTGATATATTGAAACTTACACCACTTATGAGCATGTTTATCCCTTTAATTCACTTTGGTGGTTTTTTACATTTCACAAACTCATTTCCCTCCTTCTCGATTCTTACGAGTTATCGCTTTTTTCAATGGAAGGTCACGAAATCTTGAAACGCAATGTCATAATAAAGTTTGATATATTGAAACTTACACCACTTATGAGCGTGTTTTTCCCTTAATTCACTTTGGTGGTTTTGAAAATTTCATGAACTCATTTCCCTCCTTCTCGATTCTTATAAGTTATCGTTTTTTCAATGGAAGGTCACGAAATCTCGAAACGCAATGTCATAATAAAGTTTGATATATTGAAACTTACACCACTTATGAGCATGTTTATCCCTTCAATTCACTTTGGTGGTTTTTTACATTTCACAAACTCATTTCCCTCCTTCTCGATTCTTACGAGTTATCGCATTTTTCAATGGAAGGTCACGAAATCTCAAAACACAATGTCATAATAAAGTTTGATATATTGAAACTTACACCACTTATGAGCATGTTTATCCCTTTAATTCACTTTTGTGGTTTTTAACATTTCACAAACTCATTTCCCTCCTTTTCGATTCTTAAAAGTAATCGCTTTTTTCAATGGAAGGTCACGAAATCTCAAAACACAATGTCATAATAAAGTTTGATATATTGAAACTTACACCACTTATGAGCATGTTTATCCCTTTAATTCACTTTTGTGGTTTTTAACATTTCACAAACTCATTTCCCTCCTTTTCGATTCTTAAAAGTAATCGCTTTTTTCAATGGAAGGTCACGAAATCTTGAAACACAATGTCATAATAAAGTTTGATATATTAAAATTTACACCACTTATGAGCATGTTTATCCATTTAATTCACTTTGGTGGTTTTTCACATTTCATGAACTCATTTTCCACCTTCTCGATTCTTACGAGTTATGATTTTTTTCAATGGAATGTCACGAAATCTCGAAACACAATGTCATAATAAAGTTTGATATATTGAAATTTACAACACTTATGAAATTGTTTATCCCTTTAATTCACTTTGGTGGTTTTTTACATTTCACAAACTCATTTCCCTCCTTCTCGATTCTTACGAGTTATCGTTTTTTTCAATGGAAGGTCACGAAATCTTGAAACGCAATGTCATAATAAAGTTTGATATATTGAAACTTACACCACTTATGAGCATGTTTATCCCTTTAATTCACTTTGGTGGTTTTTTACATTTCACAAACTCATTTCCCTCCTTCTCGATTCTTACGAGTTATCGCTTTTTTCAATGGAAGGTCACGAAATCTCGAAACACAATGTCATAATAAAGTTTGATATATTGAAACTTACACCACTTATGAGCATGCTTATCCCTTTAATTCACTTTTGTGGTTTTTAACATTTCACAAACTCATTTCCCTCCTTTTCGATTCTTACAAGTAATCGCTTGTTTCAATGGAAGGTCACGTAATCTTGAAACACAATGTCATAATAAAGTTTGATATATTAAAATTTACACCACTTATGAGCATGTTTATCCATTTAATTCACTTTGGTGGTTTTTCACATTTCATGAACTCATTTTCCACCTTCTCGATTCTTACGAGTTATGATTTTTTTCAATGGAATGTCACGAAATCTCGAAACACAATGTCATAATAAAGCTTGATATATTGAAATTTACAACACTTATGAAATTGTTTATCCCTTTAATTCACTTTGATCGTTTTTTACATTTCACAAACTCATTTCCCTCCTTCTCGATTCTTACGAGTTATCGCTTTTTTCAATGGAAGGTCACGAAATCTCGAAACACAATGTCATAATAAAGTTTGATATATTGAAACTTACACCACTTATGAGCATGTTTACCCCGTTAATTCACTTTGGTGGTTTTTTACATTTCACAAACTCATTTTCCTCCTTCTCGATTCTTACGAGTTATCGCTTTATTCAATGGAAGGTCACGAAATCGTGAAACGCAATGTCATAATAAAGTTTGATATATTGAAACTTACACAACTTATCAGCGTGTTTATCCCCTTAATTCACTTTGGTGGTTTTGAAAATTTCATGAACTCATTTCCCTCCTTCTCGATTCTTATAAGTTATCGTTTTTTCAATGGAAGGTCACGAAATCTCGAAACGCAATGTCATAATAAAGTTTGATATATTTAAACTTACACCACTTATGAGCATGTTTATCCCTTCAATTCACTTTGGTGGTTTTTTACATTTCACAAACTCATTTCCCTCCTTCTCGATTCTTACGAGTTATCGCTTTTTTCAATGGAAGGTCACGAAATCTCGAAACACAATGTCATAATAAAGTTTGATATATTGAAACTTACACCACTTATGAGCATGTTTATCCCTTTAATTCACTTTTGTGGTTTTTAACATTTCACAAAATCATTTCCCTCCTTTTCGATTCTTAAAAGTAATCGCTTTTTTCAATGGAAGGTCACGAAATCTTGAAACACAATGTCATAATAAAGTTTGATATATTAAAATTTACACCACTTATGAGCATGTTTATCCATTTAATTCACTTTGGTGGTTTTTCACATTTCATGAACTCATTTTCCACCTTCTCGATTCTTACGAGTTATGATTTTTTTCAATGGAATGTCACGAAATCTCGAAACACAATGTCATAATAAAGTTTGATATATTGAAATTTACAACACTTATGAAATTGTTTATCCCTTTAATTCACTTTGATTGTTTTTAACATTTCACAAACTCATTTCCCTCCTTCTCGATTCTTACGAGTAATCGCTCTTTTCAATGGAAGGTCACGAAATCTCGAAACACAATGTAATAATAAAGTTTGATATATTGAAACTTACACCACTTATGAGCATGTTTATCCCTTTAATTCACTTTGGTGGTTTTTTACATTTCACAAACTCATTTCCCTCCTTCTCGATTCTTACGAGTTATCGCTTTTTTCAATGGAAGGTCACGAAATCTCGAAACGCAATGTCATAATAAAGTTTGATATATTGAAACTTACACCACTTATGAGCGTGTTTATCCCCTTAATTCACTTTGGTGGTTTTGAAAATTTCATGAACTCATTTCCCTCCTTCTCGATTCTTATAAGTTATCGCTTTTTTCAATGGAAGGTCACGAAATCTCGAAACGCAATGTCATAATAAAGTTTGATATATTGAAACTTACACCACTTATGAGCATGTTTATCCCTTTAATTCACTTTGGTGGTTTTTTACATTTCACAAACTCATTTCCCTCCTTCTCGATTCTTACGAGTTATCGCTTTTTTCAATGGAAGGTCACGAAATCTCGAAACACAATGTCATAATAAAGTTTGATATATTGAAACTTACACCACTTATGAGCATGTTTATCCCTTTAATTCACTTTTGTGGTTTTTAACATTTCACAAAATCATTTCCCTCCTTCTCGATTCTTACGAGTTATGATTTTTTTCAATGGAAGGTCACGAAATCTCGAAACACAATGTCATAATAAAGTTTGATATATTGAAACTTACACCACTTATGAGCATGTTTATCCCTTTAATTCACTTTCGTGGTTTTTCACATTTCATGAACTCATTTTCCACCTTCTCGATTCTTACGAGTTATGGTTTTTTTCAATGGAATGTCACGAAATCTCGAAACACAATGTCATAATAAAGTTAGATATATTGAAACTTACACCACTTATGAGCATGTTTATCCCCTTAAATAACTTTGGTGGATTTGAACATTTCATGAACTCATTTCCCTCCTTCTCGATTCTTATAAGTTATCGCTTTTTTCAATGGAATGTCACGAAATCTTGAAACGCAATGTCATAATAAAGTTTGATATATTGAAACTTACACCACTTATGAGCATGCTTATCCCTTTAATTCACTTTTGTGGTTTTTAACATTTCACAAACTCATTTCCCTCCTTTTCGATTCTTAAAAGTAATCGCTATTTTCAATGGAAGGTCACGAAATGTCGAAACACAATGTCATAACAAAGTTTGATATATTGAAATTTACACCACTTATGAGCATGTTTATCCCTTTAATTCACTTTGGTGGTTTTTCACATTTCATGAACTCATTTTCCACCTTCTCGATTCTTACGAGTTATGGTTTTTTTCAATGGAATGTCACGAAATCTCGAAACACAATGTCATAATAAAGTTAGATATATTGAAACTTACACCACTTATGAGCATGTTTATCCCCTTAAATAACTTTGGTGGATTTGAACATTTCATGAACTCATTTCCCTCCTTCTCGATTGTTATCAGTTATCGCTTTTTTCAATGGAAGATAACGAAATCTCGAAACGCAATGTCATAATAAAGTTTGATATATTGAAACTTACACCACTTATGAGCGTGTTTATCCCCTTAATTAACTTTGGTGGTTTTGAAAATTTCATGAACTCATTTCCCTCCTTTTCGATTCTTATAAGTTATCGCTTTTTTCAATGGAAGGTCACGAAATCTCGAAACGCAATGTCATAATAAAGTTTGATATATTGAAACTTACACCACTTATGAGCATGTTTATCCCTTCAATTCACTTTGGTGGTTTTTAACATTTCACAAAATCATTTCCCTCCTTTTCGATTCTTAAAAGTAATCGCTTTTTTCAATGGAATGTCACGAAATCTCGAAACACAATGTCATAATAAAGTTTGATATATTGAAACTTACACCACTTATGAGCATGTTTATCCCTTTAATTCACTTTTGTGGTTTTTAACATTTCACAAAATCATTTCCCTCCTTTTCGATTCTTAAAAGTAATCGCTTTTTTCAATGGAAGGTCACGAAATCTTGAAACACAATGTCATAATAAAGTTTGATATATTAAAATTTACACCACTTATGAGCATGTTTATCCATTTAATTCACTTTGGTGGTTTTTCACATTTCATAAACTCATTTCCCTCCTTCTCGATTCTTACGAGTTATCGCTTTTTTCAATGGAAGGTCACGAAATCTCGAAACACAATGTCATAATAAAGTTTGATATATTGAAATTTACAACACTTATGAAATTGTTTATCCCTTTAATTCTCTTTGATTTTTTTTAACATTTCACAAACTCATTTCCCTCCTTCTCGATTTTTACGAGTAATCGCTCTTTTCAATGGAAGGTCACGAAATCTCGAAACACAATGTAATAATAAAGTTTGATATATTGAAACTTACACGAGCATGTTTATCCCTTTAATTCACTTTGGTGGTTTTTTACATTTCACAAACTCATTTCCCCCTTCTCGATTCTTACGAGTTATCACTTTTTTCAATGGAAGGTCACGAAATCTTGAAACGCAATGTCATAATAAAGTTTGATATATTGAAACTTACACCACTTATGAGCATGCTTATCCCTTTAATTCACTTTTGTGGTTTTTAACATTTCACAAACTCATTTCCTCCTCCTTTTCGATTCTTAAAAGTAATCGCTTTTTCAATGGAAGGTCACGAAATGTCGAAACACAATGTCATAACAAAGTTTGATATATTGAAATTTACACCACTTATGAGCATGTTTATCCCTTTAATTCACTTTGGTGGTTTTTCACATTTCATGAACTCATTTTCCACCTTCTCGATTCTTACGAGTTATGGTTTTTTTCAATGGAATGTCACGAAATCTCGAAACACAATGTCATAATAAAGTTAGATATATTGAAACTTACACCACTTATGAGCATGTTTATCTCTTTAATTAACTTTGGTGGTTTTTTAAGTTTGATGAAGTGTTTTCTAGCCTTATAGTGTAGTTTTCGTTATCGCTCTTTTCATTGAAAGATAACGAAATCTCGAAACGCAATGTCATAATAAAGTTTGATATATTGAAACTTACACCACTTATGAGCGTGTTTATCCCCTTAATTCACTTTGGTGGTTTTGAAAATTTCATGAACTCATTTCCCTCCTTCTCGATTCTTATAAGTTATCACTTTTTCAATGGAATGTCACGAAATCTCGAAACGCAATGTCATAATAAAGTTTGATATATTGAAACTTACACCACTTATGAGCATGTTTATCCCTTCAATTCACTTTGGTGGTTTTTACATTTCACAAACTCATTTCCCTCCTTCTCGATTCTTACGAGTTATCGCTTTTTCAATGGAAGGTCACGAAATCTCGAAACACAATGTCATAATAAAGTTTGATATATTGAAACTTACACCACTTATGAGCATGTTTATCCCTTTAATTCACTTTTGTGGTTTTTAACATTTCACAAAATCATTTCCCTTCTTTTCGATTCTTAAAAGTAATCGCTTTTTCAATGGAAGGTCACGAAATCTTGAAACACAATGTCATAATAAAGTTTGATATATTAAAATTTACACCACTTATGAGCATGTTTATCCATTTAATTCACTTTGGTTGTTTTTCACATTTCATGAACTCATTTTCCACCTTCTCGATTCTTACGAGTTATGATTTTTTTCAATGGAATGTCACGAAATCTCGAAACACACTGTGATTATATAGTTTGTTGTATTGGAATTTACAGCACTTATGAAATTGTTTATCCCTTTAATTCGCTTTGATTGTTTTTACCCTTTTACAGACTCAATTGCCTCGTTCTCGATTCTTACGAGTAATCGCTCTTTTCAATGGAAGGTCACGAAATCTCGAAACACAATGTAATAATAAAGTTTGATATATTGAAACTTACACCACTTATGAGCATGTTTATCCCTTTAATTCACTTTGGTGGTTTTTTACATTTCACAATCTCATTTCCCTCCTTCTCGATTCTTACGAGTTATAGCTTTTTTCAATGGAAGGTCACGAAATCTTGAAACGCAATATCATAATAAAGTTTGATATATTGAAACTTACACCACTTATGAGCATGCTTATCCCTTTAATTCACTTTTGCGGTTTTTAACATTTCACAAACTCATTTCCCTCCTTTTCGATTCTTAAAAGTAATCGCTTTTTTCAATGGAAGGTCACGAAATGTCGAAACACAATGTCATAACAAAGTTTGATATATTGAAATTTACAACACTTATGAGCATGTTTATCCCTTTAATTCACTTTGGTGGTTTTTCAGATTTCATGAACTCATTTTCTACCTTCTCGATTCTTACGAGTTATGGTTTTTTCAATGGAATGTCACGAAATCTCGAAACACAATGTCATAATAAAGTTAGATATATTAAAACTTACACCACTTATGAGCATGTTTATCCCCTTAAATAACTTTGGTGGTTTTGAAAATTTCATGAACTCATTTCCCTCCTTCTCGATTTTTATCAGTTATCGCTTTTTTCAATGGAAGATAACGAAATCTCGAAACGCAATGTCATAATAAAGTTTGATATATTGAAACTTACACCACTTATGAGCGTGTTTATCCCCTTAATTCACTTTGGTGGTTTTGAAAATTTCATGAACTCATTTCCCTCCTTCTCGATTCTTATAAGTTATCGCTTTTTTCAATGGAAGGTCACGAAATCTCGAAACGCAATGTCATAATAAAGTTTGATATATTGAAACTTACACCACTTATGAGCATGTTTATCCCTTCAATTCACTTTTGTGGTTTTTAACATTTCACAAACTCATTTCCCTCCTTCTCGATTCTTAAAAGTTATCGCTTTTTTCAATGGAAGGTCACGAAATCTTGAAACACAATGTCATAATAAAGTTTGATATATTAAAATTTACACCACTTATGAGCATGTTTATCCCCTTAATTCACTTTGGTTGTTTTTCACATTTCATAAACTCATTTTCCACCTTCTCGATTCTTACGAGTTATGATTTTTTTCAATGGAATGTCACGAAATCTCAAAACACAATGTCATAATAAAGTTTGATATATTGAAATTTACAACACTTATGAAATTGTTTATCCCTTTAATTCACTTTTGTGGTTTTTAACATTTCACAAACTCATTTCCCTCCTTTTCGATTCTTAAAAGTAATCGCTTTTTTCAATGGAAGGTCACGAAATCTCGAAACACAATGTAATAATAAAGTTTGATATATTGAAACTTACACCACTTATGAGCATGTTTATCCCTTTAATTCACTTTGGTGGTTTTTTACATTTCACAAACTCATTTCCCTCCTTCTCGATTCTTACGAGTTATAGCTTTTTTCAATGGAAGGTCACGAAATCTTGAAACGCAATGTCATAATAAAGTTTGATATATTGAAACTTACACCACTTATGAGCATGCTTATCCCTTTAATTCACTTTTGCGGTTTTTAACATTTCACAAACTCATTTCCCTCCTTTTCGATTCTTAAAAGTAATCGCTTTTTTCAATGGAAGGTCACGAAATGTCGAAACACAATGTCATAACAAAGTTTGATATATTGAAATTTACACCACTTATGAGCATGTTTATCCCTTTAATTCACTTTGGTGGTTTTTCACATTTCATGAACTCATTTTCCACCTTCTCGATTCGTACGAGTTATTTTTTTTTCAATGGAATGTCACGAAATCTCGAAACACAATGTCATAATAAAGTTAGATATATTGAAACTTACACCACTTATGAGCATGTTTATCCCCTTAAATAACTTTGGTGGTTTTGAACATTTCATGAACTCATTTCCCTCCTTCTCGATTCTTATCAGTTATGTCTTTCTCGATGGTCGCCGAACGAATTAAAAAAACGAAATGTCATAATAAGGTTTGATATATTGAAACTTACACCACTTATGAGCGTGTTTATCCCCTTAATTCACTTTGGTTGTTTTGAAAATTTCATGAACTCATTTCCCTCCTTCTCGATTCTTATAAGTTATCACTTTTTCAATGGAAGGTCACGAAATCTCGAAACGCAATGTCATAATAAAGTTTGATATATTGAAACTTACACCACTTATGAGCATGTTTATCCCTTCAATTCACTTTGGTGGTTTTCTACATTTCACAAACTCATTTCCTCCTTCTCGATTCTTACGAGTTATCGCTTTTTCAATGGAAGGTCACGAAATCTCGAAACACAATGTCATAATAAAGTTTGATATATTGAAACTTACACCACTTATGAGCATGTTTATCCCTTTAATTCACTTTTATTGTTTTTAAAATTTAACAAAATCATGTACTGCATTATCGATTCTTAAAAGTAATCGCTTTTTTCAATGGAAGGTCACGAAATCTTGAAACACAATGTCATAATAAAGTTTGATATATTAAAATTTACACCACTTATGAGCATGTTTATCCATTTAATTCACTTTGGTTGTTTTTCACATTTCATGAACTCATTTTCCACCTTCTCGATTCTTACGAGTTATGATTTTTTTCAATGGAATGTCACGAAATCTCGAAACACAATGTCATAATAAAGTTTTATATATTGAAATTTACAACACTTATGAAATTGTTTATCCCTTTAATTCACTTTGATTGTTTTTAACCTTTCACAAACTCATTTCCCTCTTTCTCGATTCTTACGAGTAATCGCTTTTTTCAATGGAAGGTCACGAAATCTCGAAACACAATGTAATAATAAAGTTTGATATATTGAAACTTACACCACTTATGAACATGCTTATCCCTTTAATTCACTTTGGTGGTTTTTTACATTTCACAAACTCATTTCCCCCCTTCTCGATTCGTACGAGTTATCACTTTTTTCAATGGAAGGTCACGAAATCTTGAAACGCAATGTCATAATAAAGTTTGATATATTGAAACTTACAATTCACTTATAGCAGCAATACGTAACTGAACGAAGTATACT